>LUCM01009536.1:54218-67575 GCA_008360955.1 Fasciolopsis buskii
TGAATTCGATAGAAATGCAGCACGTGCCTGTTCCCGGTTTGCACTGATATCATTTCAGGTTGTTAGGCAGCAAGGTCGAAGAGTCTTTGGCCAAACAGAAGGGTGCGGGATCTGGATCTTTCGCGTACTTGGGTGAGTCACTGGTTGGTTTGCCTCAATTGCTGTTCCGCCTTAAGGAGGAAACAACATTGCCCGTATGGTGCAGGTGTTAGTTTCAATTGAGCAACACGGGTCCAACGTAGTTTACTTAATTTCATACGCTGAAACGCTATTCTCAGGGTTGGCAAATACTCAGTTTTTTCAGATTAATTACGTTCCACTCATCCCAATCGAATTACTACGATAATTCGGGTGTTTGTGCCGAAAACCTCAACCACAACACTGCCACAAAATACTCCCATACTTCCATCCGTACACAACAGAACTGAAGCGCCCAGGCAATGTCAAACACCTTCACTTCAGCGAAAATTTACAGGCCGACGCTAACAAGTTTGTTAATCCGCGTAAGCCTGCTCGATGCTGTGATATACGCCTTACTTCCTCCAATCGAGCTAATTTTAGACAACGCAAGGCTAAAGGTAGTACGGTCCCAACATCGTAGCTTCCTCTCCAGTGTGTTATTCAGATAAGTTCGGCGGGTTGCTGTAGTCAGTCCTGTAACCGTACTTTTGCACCTGGTGAAAGAGTAGCAAGATGTCGAACCGAAGCAACCCGATCTCGGACGGATATTAGATGCCACGTTGTGATGGTCCCGCAACGGTCGAAAGGACCGACCGTCGTCTGCGTAATCTTAGAGTCGCGATAATCTTCCACTTCTTACAGTTCACCTCTTAATCGAGATCTTCCTGCTCTTTTTTCATTCAATTGTCATGACAAGATTGAAAGATTGAGAGAGTGGACGTGAACACTTAGTTGTTGTCAGAGTGAACTTGACGTTACGTATACCCTCGACGCGACCATTAGTGAATATGCTAGAGTACAATTCGCAAGTTTCCCCCAAAATCGTGATTCTTCAAATGGAGATATGGGTAGTGCGGTTCGTACCGGGTTGAGTTGAGACCCTTTTCACGTTGAGGAAGACTACCGATGTGGGGTGTGGGTTTGAAGTTTCGGTAAATCTGTGGAGGTGAATTTTTGTCCATGCAACTTGGACTGGGAATCGGTGTTGTTCGGCGGATATTACTCTTCCGAGACGGATTTGTCAAACTGAGACTTATGAAGACTAACTGGAACTATCACGGAAAGATTTTAAAATAGTCCAGATGGTCTGCATTTGCCTCACTGTGATTCTCGAAGGGACATAGTGAATACCCCGATACGGTACCGATCCTTCCGGGGTTTTCATAATAATCAGTGCGCGAGGATCCGTGCTGTCAAGTTTCCTAATTCGAATCAGGAGAATTTGATGAAACACACGTTGTGACACGTAGTTGTACTAGTTAAGTTGTTTGCTTCCGTGTGTTGGCTGCAAGGCAAGCATCTTTATACTCATGTGTCCGCCATGTCTGGTACGGTCCATCATCCCTAGAATCTCCCCTTTTGAGTAGAAATTGCACTTCGTTTTATAAAACGTGGTGGAAATGGCTCGTGCTGGAGGGAAGAGCAGGGTTCAGTGAGGCTTTCTTATTCTGTTGACGCTTGATTTACGACTTTGTGATTGGTTGGATGTATGCGCCAAAGTTGACTTTTTACTGTGATTCTCGCGGCGCGGAGGGACCATACTTTACTTTCATCCCATCTCACTTTTCTACTTGCTACAAAACTCATATCATCTTTCCCCGTGTCTGAAGTACTGCGCTTGATCGGTGAGTGGGGTGGAGCTTCATCAGATTATTGCTATTCCTCTACTTTGATAGCTTTTCAACAAAGACCATCACGCCTTGATCGGACCGATACTTTCGTTAACGCTACTTTTTTAAGTTAGTTGGGCCCCTTGGGCAAGTTGAGCTTTGGCATATCTTTCCTTTATCATGAGCGTTACTGCGTGGTATTTTCTCGTTAGTCATCGCTGAGACCTGTTGACGTCGCAGCTCCTTTCCTTGGACATGTAGTCCCTTTTCTCGTCCTGTACTCGCATACAAACAGCTGATCATTAGCTTTAGTTAGGTTTCTGGTATCTCAGATGGCAGGGTTTAGAATGTGATCTGTTTATATACTCGTTATATATTCTGTCATCGTGTGTTTTTTCCGATGTTTAATTTTCTGGTGAAATAACTCAAACCGTTTTCATATTTACATGGCATTGTGACGATCTTCTCAGTTTCACTTTGCAACAGGGAACGTATCACTAACCGAAGGTTTGCGATTAGTAATTTCGGTTCTTCCGCCCGTGACTGTGTTCCCCTTCGACCTCGCCCAACATTACAGTGTCTATCAGATCATTGTATTAGTTAGATGAAACAAATCTAGAAATACAATACAAAACCGGTAGATTTGACTGTTACTCTGAGCCAGAGAATGCCGGCTTGAGTGTTTGTTAAGGATCTCGAAGATAAATTAAGATACCACTCAGTGTTTTCGACTGCTGATTCACCACAAGTGTGTAGCGCTTTTTTTTCCCTCGAAGGTATCTTCTTCTATCGAGGTCAGGTATGGATAGTAAATGCAATCCCACATGATAGACGTGGTCTATATACTACTATTTCCGCGCCTTGCGTTAGCAGCTAGCGTTGTTGTCTGTCACACTCCGATGTTAGAGAATGATAGTTGACCTGGTTAGGGCTCTATTCGATCAGTCCTGATCTTGTGTTATCCGGATTAGGTCATTGACAGCTAATAATACGTGGCTGGGCAGCGATGAGTGCTCGCAAAAGTATTCTCCCCCTGCCAAATGAATACACCTATACGTATCAGCGATCTTGCTTTAATGGTATCTCGGTTTGTGTGTGTGTTGACTCTTGATCTTTTTTCAGAGCGAGGTAGAACACATCTGAGGCAACGAATAGTCAGACATTCGCTTACTTCTATCTCTGCATCGTGTTACTGCATGACGGAGGGAAAGTGTCAGGTGTTTGGAAAAGTCCCCTCTGAAATGGTGTCCTCGGTGAGACATCGCCCTTTTGCTGATCTTACCCTCTTCTGCTCTAAAATCATGTCAAAGTGAGCGGCATCTTCTGCAAACATAGAACAATCTACTCAGTTTTGACAGAGAGGTCCTTATTCATCGCTAACTACTTTTATACGTGTCGTTGTTCCAACGAAGGTGTGTGGGGACATAGAGGGTGCATGTATCAGCTGGGCTGCTCTTCCAGGAACAGAGTGTCAACTAGGATCTTTTTGATAGTTCTTGTCCGGAACTCAGGATGTGACCAATCCTGCTCTAAACTAAGTGCTGCTGCGGTTTTCGGAGTGTTATATGAAATGCGCGGGGTTTTTTTCCCTTATTCGGACATGCTTATTGATTCCTTGCGCTTTAAAAGGTTGTGGTACAGGAAGAGGGCGTAGCAGCAGAATCGTGTGAGGATGTAGCAAATCGAGCTTCGGCTCCATAGATGAGTTATCGAGAACGTAAATTCGACTTACTTGTATGCATGAATCCAATCGCATTGTCTCGTATTTATGCAACATATCGTAATATTGATATGTGCGTGTTACTTCTCCTGTGTCGCCCACACCACGTTGAGGTTGCTGGAGAACTTAAACGCCTGCCATTGTTTGTAGTCTTAACTTGGTCCATCTATTGGTTCACGAAGCCAATCATTCAAGATTCTCTACAGGTCAACTGTTGGAGTCGGACAGCGACGTGCTATGACAATACCTTTGTTTTCACTCCATTCGTTGAAAAAAACCGCCACATACAGATTGGGTGAGAAGTGAGGGGATTTTGGACATGATGGTATGAGATTATCTCGACATGGGTAGAAAGAAGGCGCCTTTTCCTTCGCACGAGATGGTTCGGAAATGCCGTTCATTGGAAGCAGTTGTTCTGAGACGGAGTGCCAGGACGGTACTCGCCTTGTCGGACTCTATGATATGAACTCACAACATATCGAATGGTGGCATCGTGGACAATCACATCGGATAAGTGGATAATACGATAAAGCATTATAAGCTAATACACAATGATAAATGAACTTGAGCAAAAGGATTTAACAGGATGTCAAATAAGATGGTAGCTGTTGCATTTCTTACTCGAAACGACATCGAACCGAGAATTGAATGGAATGAAGATAGTTTTGAAATATAAAACGAGAAAGGTCCTAAGGAGATGCGGCTCGCGAACTGGACTCCACTTATAAGGCTTGAGTGCAATCAGTGGGACAATATTGCAATCTAAATGAAATGAGGTTGATATAGATTGTACTCAGTAATAATAACTTAAACTTCTTTGTGTGTCAAAGATAATATTTTCTCACACGTTAATATCTCTCCATAGTAAGCCTCCGCCGCTGGTGATCTCGGTCCGTTGATTGTATGCGATGAACTTGGGTTGTCGCACGAGATTTCAGCTCACACCGGGAAGTAGCAGGTGCCCCTGAATGATTTCATAATAGACTCTAGGAGATGCAGTACCGTTTTAGTTCTAGGGTATGAAAGGTTCAGATACCGGTTATCAGTCAATGCCCACTATCGAGAACAGTGGGAGTGCCTGACAGGAAGTGAGGAGTATATTTCTTTATATATACTGATTATCAAATACCATTCCCATTTGAATAATTAAAACTTCACAGTTTTGCTTTTCGTAACATACCATAGTTGGCCATATGGCATTTTCTATCAGTCATGCCTTTATTACTTATTAATTAAGATCTCTCTGTGGAGAACGTGTACCACGTGCTCATTTTAGCTTTCTATTCGTTTTCGTCAGTCTTCTTCCACCCGTGTTAGAACGATTTATTGCGGATGCGTGTTGATGTGATTGCCCGTTCATTGATGTATCGTTCGCTATGAGGGAGGAAGAAAAGCCTGTGCCACTAGTTTCCGTACGTAATTCGATCCATTTACCTCATTGCCAGCAGGTATAACTCACGATCGTAGTTCTCTTCTGATCACAACTTTGTCGCTCCTATTGAAATTATTTTTTGGTGTTTCAGGCTAAGATAGTGTTGGTGATTGCGCCGGGCGTTAGCAATGACTTTTACTGCGCGTCTGATCGACGTCCTTTGTGCGTCATTAGAGTTGTATAGTATCGAATATATAGTACGTTTTGAGACCTAACATGCTAGAGCTGACTCTTTATGTTATTCCTGAAAATGTGTGGAAGAAAATATCTTGACGGCAGTTCGGCTTATCGTAGGTATTCACTAGTATTGCTGCATTTGTACTGTCGCTCGTTTCGTTCGCAATGATTGTGGTGATGATAGTAACTTTCTGAACGATCTACTATTGCTGCACCTCTACTTATATGGGTTTGAATAAGACCTGCGTTAGAAATCATAACTAGGGTTATTTCGCATGGACTAAACTCTACCCCGCTACTGATAATTATATATCATGATTACTCTCAACAGTCAGTTCTGACTGCTCTCTCTCTCGCAATTACGAAATTAAGCTTGATGATTTCTCAATTTTTTGGACTGTTCGAGTTGTTATGTCTCTGGATATCCATTTGTGCGTAGTGGGAAAGTTATTTTCTAATCAAAGATGAGCGATTAAATAAGTAACGCAAAACAGTGCAAACATCGAATTGTTATAAGCATAGTACTAGGAGACAGTAGAGATCAAGCAATCTGTGTAACAGATATCTTCAGTCTGCGAGTCCATTACAACGCATAGCTTCGTATATGATTTTCAAGCGACTCGCCCTATAACACTACGGTTGCAGAGAGCAATATAAGCAGATAGATTCTATACTGTGGAGGACTTTCATCCGAGATTTATAGTCATCATGGTTTCTTCGCCTTGTTACCAGTTTGAAGAACAGTAGCTAGGTCACCATGCAGGACTGAAGTTACTCTTGAGCGTATTTGTTAATACTCAAAAACATCGTGATGGGAGAAACAGGCTTTCAATTGTGCGAGTTGGATCGGTGGCATAATCTAGACGTTTTCTGGTGCCGCAGATTGTTAGTTCCTCTCTCATAGCTCTTTTCAGTAAGACTCCTAACCTTTAGTCATACTCAGGTAGTTTAAAATTGGACGTGTGATTATTCTCTTTAATAGATAGATTGCGCGGTGAAATAAATTATTTATGTCAGCAATAGAGGATTAGTCGATAAGTGGTGTGGATGATGTCGGCTGTTATACAAAGGGTGATGCGCGAACACAGAAGGAGCCAGCCAAGATCCTAGAAACAAATATACGTACTCTGACGCATAGAGCGCAAAACTGGACAGTATATATTAGATATTAGCTGTCGGTGCCCAATATAACTCACGGTTTCGAGTGTGATATCGTCTTCTCTTTTGGCTAGCGAATGTGTTGGAGGTCTACCATTCGAATTCCGTGTCCTATTTTTATGTGTTCCGTGTTGGCTGCTCATATAGGGTAGGCAGCTGTGTTTCTTGCCATCTCGGTTAGTGTGGCGACTGGACGGGGATTGAAGACTTAGAGCGCCGAACTATTGTGTCCAACTCCAGTTTGTGGTTTGTGTCCGCGTAGACGGGGACTGTGTTGCTCTTGCGCTTCTATCGTGCTACATCCTTAGTGCTTATCTCTTGTGCTGCATGTGTGTATCACATGAACCCAACGTGGACACAACAGTTAGTGGGACCTCAATTTGTATGTGAAGTTTAGTCTTGTTTTATAATCACTATTGTTATCCACTACTTTGATGGTGATCTTTTTAGTAGTGGTTTGTATAGCTCTGTCTTCGTGAGCTACTTCCATGGACAGAATATGTTTTCTTTCATTCAATCAAGAATAGTTGATTTTCGATTGTCAAAAGGTCAAACAGTGTGTTTTGGTTAAAGTGAATTGTTGCAGAATTTAGCGACTCATCGTTAGGGTTGAGGTCGTATAAATTCGCGTTTATATCGTTATAGATAAGACATGGTCTAATGACTGAACAGAAGTACCGCTAGCGTTTAAGCGGGGTATATTATATTGTAGTCCAATTGTCAGACATTATCTCTTCTTGCATTATCATGTTCTTTTCCAATGGGTTTGTGTCTCTCACCACAAGTCGGCCTATACCATGCTTTGTTTCTGTAGTTATTTTGCATCCGAAGTTTCGCTATCATTTGAAATAATCGCAGATGAAAGTTAGTTCCAGCTGCCCTTGTTTGGACGCAGACTGTACCCATGGGGGTTCACGGTCCGAGATGGGAGGCGACAGTATGGATTCCAACAGATGTTATACAACGTAATATTGAGCAACGAGTAGGTGTAGTTTACCTTAGGAAAGTGCCTTCATATGTCTGGGATCCGTGGTTATAAAGCTTCTTTGGTCCATCAAGTTCCACACATCAGATCCATTTTATTTAACTACTTTGATCTATAGTAGAAATCTTTTTTCGGGTTGTGGCTATCGATATTTGCCTACCATATTCTATTTTTCCAAAGTTCTATCAACCAATTTTGATTTGGTGCAACATTATCGAAAGATGTCATGTCGTCGCTTAAGAGATACTCTAAAACCATGGAGGTCGAACTTTATCTTTCTTTTGTTTAGTATGAGTGGTCGAGGTGAATCGGTCTTGATTGTGGTACGATCTGGATAAGTTCCAAACTCGTTTCGTAGATCTAGGGTACGTCGGAGTTTCAAAGAATTTATCTTCACCAAACGTGCTTTTCTGTAAATTTGATAACCTTAATTATGGACTTCCTCCTTTATACCGCATCTCTTGCGTGTGCTCCTGGAGATGCGAGCTGCTTCACTTACGGCTGACTCGTTAAGCCTCTCGAATTGCACGCATTCTATCAATCATGCTGTTTCTTTACTCGCGTATTTTGTAGCTCATATCCAAAGAATATTGAAGTTTTTTTTCTCTGTCGAAGAGGAGATTACCAAGGGCATAGTCTATGGCTTTTGTCTTCGTTTATTTTTACGTTGTTGGCATTAACACTTAGTAGTTGTCGCTCGTTATTAGTAGCGCGTCTGCGCATCAACGGGAGCGGCCACTGCGGTGGGTGGGTGACCGGGCGACGATCAACAGGTCGACCACTGGCTTTGTGTTTTGAAGTTATACCTTGATCAGTTATTGTAGGCGCAAATAATGTCAGTTATGTACGTCTTGTTTTTGAATTATTGCTTCGATGGTGGCAGGACAGCTGTTCACTTGCGTTTGGTATGGGATTTACTGGCCACGTCACATTTCGTCGTCAGTCAAGGCTCATGCTCTACTATTCTTTACCGGGTGCGAGGGGTTCACCGCGCCTACTTCCGGACCTGGGGAGTAATAGAATAAAGATAATAACTTTTTACCAATCAAAGCAACTTATGACTATAAGACATGTATATTTGGTTATTTGTCGCCAAAGGTCGATGCACAACGCAGCGATAGGGTTTGTCCAAGAAGTGATCTACCCGCTGAGAATTGGATTGTAAGGAAAAAGGTGATAATTGATAAATTGTTATTCAGACGTAAGATAATCTGGCTCAAAGGATTCAGTCTTCGAGGCACACTTTCTCTTTGTTCTTTTCAATCACCTAGCAATGTTCCCTAATCATGGTGCAGTCTAGGAAAATGATCTCACTAACATTGTCTTCGCTGAGAAAGTTTATTGCTTCAGTCACTAATCATCAATTACCTGTTGCTGTAGGTACCAATACTCGATTGCTTCGTTGTTGGTGTGATCTTTTGGTCGCAAACCCTCATAGTTCGGTGGCTAAATTACAACAGAAGCTTTAGTCTCACTATTTATGGTTTTCTCTTTTGAGTTTTTTGTTCTCTTCGTTCCACGTCTATTTTTAACTTCTACGATATTGACAGGACAAGTATTTAATTATTTTAATACTCTCCCGGTTTCGCAGACTCGTTTGAGGTCCGAAGCGTGCGGCATGTATAGTTCCCAAATCGTAGAAGTCATTCCCCGGGTAAGTCCGGAGCCTAACTGTTGGTTTCTTGTATTATCTTTCGAATTATATGTATGAGGCATCTGCTTGAGGATCCAAAATGTGATGTGCACAATTGTTCTGATAATTACTCCATTTTTGCGATCTTATGAAGACGCAGTAGCGTAATTAGATGTCATTCGAATGACTACATTGTTAAGATTTATATCTCAGTTTACTTCGGATTTCGTTGCAATTGTATCCTTTAAGAATTCGGCAAGTCCACTCGTTCTCACAGATTCGAACTCACTATGAGTTTGATTCTCAACTTTAATCCCTCGGTTGCCATTTCAAACTTGGACTGTCTTCTTCGGGTTGACTGGCATGCTATTGGGTAAGAGCCTATGAACCAGAAGTCAAGGCAAGAAATGAAGCCACTAAAGTAGAGCCGTTTTTCACTTAGCTGTCGCACGTAGATTCACTCTCTTAGTTCCTCTCGTGACATTCCCTTGTTTGTGAACTCAGTCAATCGGGCTAAGCTTCGTACCGGCCTAGTCTTTCATCGCAAGTGAACTTGTAATTCATGGAACAGAGCAGTCCAATGGAACGGCGAGACACAAATAGTCAAGGGTTCGGAATCGGTAGTTCTCTAGAAAACCACTTCATCTTACGTTAGAGTTTCTGCTAATTGTTTTCTGCTAAACAATGATCTCCAATGTCAGCTGAGCAGGTTTGGACGACCACAGTATTATGACTTCATCGCGCTCATTCATCCATTCATTTGCTTTAAGACTAGCGTGTGGCAAGTTTCTCTACTTGGAGCCGCTACCTTTTCTCACGTGATTAACGTTGTACAGCGAACAGAGCTCGCGGTACGCAAAGGTGAGCGTAGATAGGGCCTAACTAGTTCGGTAGTGTAGTTGTCTTGAGTATGTCACATTGTGTGTCTTTCTTGCGATTGTACAAAGCGCACTGTTGCATGGATGAGCTGTTGACAGAAAAGATCACAAGATTGCCGAGCTGAATTTGAGGCTCGTTGCCATTATCCTAGTATCTTCACCCAACCACGCAACGTGTTGACTGTACGTAAGTTCGCTGGGCCATTTTCTTCATCAAGGACTGCCACTTATCTTCCGAATCCACTGACTTCTATCATTGCATGAAGAGATGAAAAGAGGGGATTGATAGTAGACGGTGGCACTTTTCGCCATTTGACAGGTGACCTGGACTACCGAAGTTGTACTGAACTGGTATACCGTGTATGAAGAGGCAATCTTCTTGCACTGTTAGCAGAAGCTAGCCATATTAACTTCACATTGTCCACTGGACCCGATCATTTTTCCAATCTAGAAGATGCTACAACAAATGTTATAGAGAATCCGCCCATAGATCGGATTTCAGACGATATTACCACCTTGTCTCAATGTTACGGATCATGACTTGTAGGGTAGCATACACTTTATTTAAGAATGTCCTTTACTAAGATTTTACAACAGAAAATTCCTTTTCTAGAACAAGTGTTTCCATTTTTTTACAATTGCTTGCCACGTCTTCGCAGGAGATGAGCATTTTCCTGGTGTGTGTATGTGTAGTTCATGCTGGTATTCTTCGCGAGGTAGAACCAGATGTCTTCATTCTTGCGTGCATGCATAGGGATGGCAAGACTCTGCACTCATTTGTTATAATCTACTCGAATCCTGAATTCGTGTTTCACTCACACAGCAGACATCAATCGAAAGTGAGTCAACTGTCAGACGTGAACATGTCTGTTGGCCAGTCTGCATTAAAGTGCGCACATTGAAAGAACCCAGATGCAGAGGCTGACGAGGCTTGAGAAAATGTGAGCTAACAGACTGAAAACCACCTACTACACTATTTGACATTGAACGGTTGCGAGTATCTGGTGTGTGATCACTGGAGATACTATGGGTAGGCAGAAGGGGGACACAGATTGGGTTGGAGACAGAAGAGACAGGTTGAATAAAAGAGTGGGAACTCTGAGCAGTAGCATACTTATCACTACCCACCCCACTTGCGCTCGATGCCATGGGCAGCGCGGTCCTGATTATCCTGCGCGACGACCGATGCAGTATGGAATTATTTGTAGGCGTGTAACTCATGGGGAATAATGGACGGGTACTGTTAGGGAGTCCAATCGTTAAGCAGAAGAACGATTAGGGTTCTCAACCAAAGCCTTTGGTTCTGACAAGAACCTGACCGCAAGGCAGCGGGGTACAGCTGAGTGGAAGCCCATCTACTTGGATCAATTAGTCTTCCACTCGTTTTTCCGACTGAGCTGCTAACTCAGATCAACCCCCAACTTGGAGGACCAGGAGACTACTTTGTCAGGCCTCTACCCATTGACCTTCCAGGCATGATTGGATCTTCGGCTTGATATAAGCCATCCTGTATAGTTCGTTGGATAAAGGAGGCACGCAAGCCGTCACACCACGTCAAGATGTAGTCTTGTTATGGCAGCACTTTGCGCGCACCGCGAGAAACAAGCTGAGGTAAGAAGACCAGTGTAATGAAGAACTAATGGATAAGCCGAGAAGAGGAACAGAGTCTGCGGAACTCAGAATGGACGTGAGGAGGAAGAATGGCCCTCTATGGAAATTGAAACTGCGGAGGTTTTGGAACCATTGCATGTGGCACGATTGTTGGAGTTCCAGGAAGAGATGTGTTCAAGATCGGAGTTTAGAATACACTGACGGCACGGCGGTAACGATTGATGTCGCTGTTTGCATGACGGGGAATGCAGTAAAAAAAGAGAACAATGAAAAGTAGCGAAATCAGCAAAAGAATGGATCAAGTTGGAGGTAGTGGACGGAAGGTTATCAATGTATAACATCAGCATTTACAGGAAATGGCTGGGAGAGGACTCCATAAACTCGGAATCAGATGGTTCGCTTACTAACGAGGCTTAATGTCCACGATACCAAAGACGAGAAGAACCCAGGGGAGGGCAGTTTTGATTGCAGACCTTCGTTCAAAAATCCGTCAAAAGCCTTAGAATTGTCAAGCGAAACCAAGTGGGTTTCTGTGCAGTTGCCGACTGAACCCGACCAGGTGTGAGAGACGAGTCAGTAGACAGTCCGTTGAACGGCGAGATCGGAAGTCATGTGAGCGGTGGCTCAGTGGTCCTTCTCATTCAATAAATTAACGCAGTTCGTCGGAGATGACAGTTTCAAATACTTCCCGAATAACAGGTGTAAGGAAAATCGTACGATAGTTGTTAGAGTCGATAGGATCACGGCGTTCAGGAATAGGGAAAATCACTGTTTCCAAAAGGTAGGGAAGGCAGAAAGCTTGGGGGAGGACAAGAAGAGGCGACATAAAAGAGGAACCAACTAAGAAATACACATTTTAAGGACGATGGGTGGAACACCGTCCGGATTTGACGGTTCACAGAACACAGTAAACCGGCATAAAAACAAGCACGGTGCCAACGCAACATGTAAATAAAACTGCAGAAGAAGAACAAACAGAAGGGGAAAAATTAATAATAATAATCCATAACAAACCAACCGTTTGTTTGTTTTGACCGTACACATTTTGTGATTTTGTGGTTGTTTTCCAATTGTTTTTAGAGATGAGTTCTACAGACAGACCACATAGAATTCGCGCAAGACAACAACAGTCCTCATATCTTGGCCCCAACCAGATAAGCGGGGAGCGCCAACCAACGCCAGAGCAAACACCTCAGCATCCTTGTATGGCTCACAAATAAGATCCATAGAGGAACTACAGATGAGTGGGAAAATTGAGGGGCAGAAATTGTGGGAGATGGCTTTAGCAAGGGACCGAAAATTTAAGCAGCGAGTGAGAGTAGGCGTTCTGCTTTGCAGCAGACGAAGTGCTGTTTGGTTATCCACAGGGTTGCTGAACACTTGTTCCTAGCTTGCACGAAGCAGGAGGCGGGGGGAGTGAGCGAGCGGGTCAGCTGCTTCAAAAGTACAGCATAGTCGCATGCGTGACTGAACCACTCGGGGGATTCGGATTTGCCTGATTTGGAAAAGTGTGAAATAAAATGATTCATGCCTTGAAGAACAATATTAGTAAGGTTGGAAACGAATGTAGAAACGTCCGAAGCAACACAACAATCATTCCAGAGACGGGCAACTAAGAAGTCCCGAAAACCGTCCCAGTCGGATAAAGTGCAGCGCCAAAATGTGTCCTGAGGAAGGCTGAGGCTTGTGGCGGGTGAAATTGACTAATGGTGCAATGACACAATGGTTTGATGAGCCAAGAGAAGGAAGACTAAAAATATCTGAGTAGACAGTAGAGGATCGGATCAAAAGTATGCGCACGGTGGCCAGCTCCATCCGATATATATTTGAGGAGGTCAATTAGCTTAGATAAGTTGTTGACCACAGCAAATTGTTCGGCTTCGCGTCTCATGATCGAAAGGTCAAAGGAGTGTACCAGCCACAAGCGGTTGTGAACTTTAAAATCTAATATAGTAACATGACTTATGGGGTCT
>LUCM01009537.1:0-35337 GCA_008360955.1 Fasciolopsis buskii
TGTTTACCGCAAAAGCGGTTTTTCATCGTTGATTTCTTTTCCGGCTGTATGCTTTTCCGCAGATTCCATTTATATGTAGTTGCGTTGCGACGGTGTTTGTTGAGCTTGTTCGCTTCCTCGGGTGCGCATAAATTATCCAGATGGGATACCAAGTGCAACTAATCGGACTGCATTACCCGAATCCTAAATTGCCATTTCACCTACGTCGGTCGCTAGTGAGTTTACTTTCAGAACTAAACGTCTGTTGGGCAGTCTGCATGAGAGTACACGCATTGAAGGGGCCGAGATTCGAAGGATGACGAGGTTTGAAGAAATGTCGGCTAGCAGGTTGAAAATCACTTACTGCACTGTTTTATAATGAACCATTGCGAGCATCGTTCGTGTTATCAGTGGGTACGTTATAGTTAGTCCTAGGGAGAAAAGGGATATGGTTGGTGGCAGAAGACAGGTTGATTGAGAAACGATGATGATGGTGATGATTCTGGACGATAACCACCGGCTACAATTCCACTCGGTACTCCCAGTGCGGTTATTAATTGGACAAAATTCCCATGATGCAGGCGAACATTTAGCAGAACAAAGAAGCGCTGCGCTCAGCAGCAACTGGTACGCAGAACTCCTTGCCACGTAGACCTCAGAAACGACGGATATTCTTGACTTCATTTGCACTGCTAGATGTTCGCAGATCCTGAGACAACTGGCCAGGAGTTTGAGGGATGAGCGAGAGCATTGCTGGATGGGAATGCTCAAGGAAATGGAAAAGGCTGTGGTTATCGGCAACAGTCGCAACCTTTTCCGACTGATCAGGGATACGGGTCTACGGGAGCCGAGTGGCCAGTCCAACCGCTGAGTGGGAGAATGATTAAGTCTCTGAACTGGAGGCTTTGGTTCTAACAAAACCTGACCTCGAGGCAGCAGGATGTGGCTGGGTAAAAGTCTGTCTACTTTGATCATTTATTCTTTCGCTCATTTTTCCGGCTGAGCTGCCAGCTTAAATCGACCGCCGACATGGGTTACCAGTAACTGGGAGTTACTTCATCATTGACCTCCCAGATTTGATTTGATTCGGCTTCACTTGGCCTCTCGTGTGTCTGTCTTTTTGGTCGTGGAAACCAGCAAGCCTTCAAACCAAGTCAGGATGCAGTCGCACAATAACGACCCGACATAACAAGGTAGTCATAAATGAGCAGCAAATAGTGGTACGGTTCGTGGACTACACAAATATTTAATCAAACACGATTGAGGGATGGTTGAGTTTGTGTGCAACAAAGAGGTGAGAATATTTTTGAGGCATTGAAGTTGACGTAAATTCGGAGACTTCGGGAAGAGATGTGTTCAAGACCAAAATTCAGCGTTATACCGACATTATTACCTTCGCGATGAGTATTGGTATTGGTGCCGTGGAGACTGCTTTGTTTAACCCAACAATGGAGGACGTTATCATTGGCAAAGGAATGAGTCGATAACAAACAGACCAAAAGAAATGGTTGCCAATACTGGATGTCGGAGGACATTGGCCTTCTCGGGTAACCGGTGACATGATGCCCCATCGAGTTCGATGTAAATGGCTCACTTTCTGAAGAAAGTTGATGTCCATGAAGCAAGAGGCCAGAGGTACTCGAACCTAGAAAATTTCGCCGACAAACATTCGTGCCAAACTGGGACGAAAACCTTGGCAACGTCAGGCGAAACCACTTATCTTTCTTCCGCAGTTGCCGAGTGTCGCACCCTAGGGATGTAGGGCGAGAGCCAGGAAATCACCAATGTACAGCATTGTCGGAATCCATACTGAGGGTCGCTCAGCAGTCGCAATCTTTGCCGACTGATTAGGGATACTGGTCCACGGAAACTGAGCGTAAGCGAAGTGATTAACGAGTCCGATGGTGGGCTGGTTTGCTCTCAATGGCGTCGGCTAGTGCGTTGGGCAAAACACTTTAGGGAGCAGTTTAGTTGGGTCACAGCCACAGTGGATCTTCCACATCTGCCTGCAAATGAACTAATGGAGATGGACACCAGCCCTCCATCGCAAATGGAGGTGACGAGTGAAATAGGTTTTCTTAAGGAACATAAGCCAGCAACATCAGATAGACTGCCTCTGTACGTGCTCACCTACGGTGACAAAGTGTTACCATTGGGGTTGACAAAACTCACGGGATCAACCTGAGAAAGGGAAGAGATTCCTATAGACGAGTGTGAATCGTTGCTTGTACCGATTTACATGAAAGGTGATAGATGCTCATGTGAACACCACAGAGGAATTAGTTTAGTAAGCAAGCTGCTCGCGGGCATTATCTCGGGCCGATTATCTAGTAGTCGCGAATGGTGTATGTGTGAGAATCAAGCCGGTTTCCGTCCCTGTCGGGGTTGTATTGACCAGATTTTCACTTTGGAACATATCTTAGAACATAGGCACATATTCCAAAGACTNTGGCGCAGTTGCAGTGATGTCATAGAACCACTCCAACCGATATACTTTAGGCCGAAGAATGAAGTTTTCCCTTCACACCTGGCCAGCAAAAATACAAGAGCCCGGTGTGTCATCTGAAGAGTTTCTTCATAAACTGCACAGTCTCTCAAAAGGCCACAACTTCTCAGTCTTTTCGGGCGACCGACATCGCGACGAGGCTTTCCGTGATGCATCTGCTACGATGCCACTTTCCAATATCATTCGTCGGAGCCTCCTTGAAAGGCAAAAGTTAGACCTCCAACATGTTGTATGTTGGGGCACGCTCAGCACCATTCTCTTCCATATGACTTGGTAAGTTATGTATCTTGCGGTACCACATTTACTCTGAGTCATTCGTCTAAGTTGAAAGAAGCCATCCGCATAAATTTAGCTCCGGAAACACTTTGCTCAGAATCTGAACATGAAGTTAGCACTCCAGTGTCTGTCAACTACTTCTGCGAAAGACCAAGTCATCCACGGTCAAAATATCCGGCCGGAGAAACTGTGTCAGAAGAAGGATCGCTTTCAAATTTGCCGATTCAATTCCGGATGTCCATTCTGAAACCCGCCGTATCATCTCTTACCGCATATTTCTTTATCGGTTTGCCAGGTTAAACGGTCTGAGTGAGTGTCTTTAAAGGACCTCATCGACACTGCCTGTTGTGAAAGTTATTTATCCGGTGTAATTTCTCCACAGCGTCACTGGTCAGTAATGCCATCTCTTTGGCCCCAACATATATATATCTTGTTGCTCGCGGTCATATTTACGCTTCCATGCGATATAAACACAATCACTGTTGGACGATCAAACTCTCTCTCTCAGGTGACTTGTATAAATTCCATCCTTCACCCCGATTTTTTAAAGTGCCGTCGAAACGCAGCCATATCCCTAAATGGAACTCTACCGCCTGTCCACCGTTGAGCGCTTCCTGATATCAAAGTCGACGTTCCATCTCTGTTTAATAACTTGTGTACCCTAACCGTAGGCCCGTTACAACAGAATCCCGCCACGATTCCTCTGCAGACTGCAGTTTTATTCAAAACGAGCTTGATCGACTACGATCATCAGAAAGTGGGAGTGTTCCTCATTCGCTCATCTGTTATGAAATATAAACATTTAAAATTGACGATCTGGCAGGTTGGGAGCGATACTGTATAGATTTTTTGGTCTCAGTTTGATTGGCAATCGAAACGAAAGCAACTAATGTCATGGAGACAATTAATTGTACGTTAATATCGGTAGCGGAGCATGAGCGGAGCTAGTCGACAGCGGTCTAGGAGCTGCAGTGCGGACCAAATTAGGGTCGTTGTCACAAGGGTTGGCCCTGTGTTAAGAGAGCCGAGTTGTTTTTCTTGTCTTATTTGGCGGTGACCGAATTCTCTAGTCCGTTGAAGACGCGTCTCAGTTGTCATGTTCTTCATCTTTCAGCTAATGGCGGATTACAGTCTTGTGGGTTTCCCTAACGCAGGCAAATCCAGTCTGTTGCAAGCGCTGTCTAACGTTCCGGTAAAAATTGCAAGCTATCCGTTCACCACTGTCCAGCCTAAAATTGCCCATTGCAAATACCCGGACGGGCGATTGTTCAGTTTGGCCGATCTACCCGGTAGGTACATGAAGCGTTTCATTCGTATTGTTTTTGCCGTTTGCTTTGCTGTTATCAGGTTCTATAGGCTTGTTATGAGACTTGTGAATACTTCTTTTTTCCTGCCTCACCTTACACTCAGGTGTCCCTGAGCTCGCCTGCGAGTGTTAGGTTATTGACATCTGTCACCCAGGTGATTGGTGGTAATGAAGTTCGGACCCCAATCTTCAGAGTGGCAAGCGCCTGTAGCATCTGACCACCACTGGTGATTTGTCGGTTTGTCTGTCTTGTTCGTTACTAGTGGAATTTAATTTTTTTTGCCGTCATTTAGGTTCTACCTCAAAAGTGATCGTTTTGACTCATACTTTCCAACGAAACCAATGACAGGCTCGTACCCATGTTACCAGCTGCTGTCAAAGAAACGTCGCGCACGGATCGTACTTCTAACTGTACTGGGCGATAGGCAAGTACCGGGTTCCTAAACGAGTTCGACTTCTGAGGTCATTTTCGGTGAACTGTGAGCTGCCGAGTTTCGCTTTGATTTTGTCAATAGTCTCTCCGTCAAATTCCAGCCTTGACTGTCGGTTTACAAGTCTGAATAAATAACTTTTCTCTTAAAGCTGATAGAGCATCAAGCCTTAAATTTCTTCCAGCGTTTTCGAATTTCTAATCGATGTTTTTGCTTCACATCTATGACAGGTCTCGCAGACATTTACGCACGTTACTCGGCCCGGTTGGATGGAGACCAGCGGAGTAAAATATACACCCCGGGGGTAGAATATACAGAGTCTGCAGCTGATAATTCTTCTGATGCATCCACTCTTCCAGCCCTGAAGCACACAAATTTCCTGAAACACGTCGAGCGCAGCTCCTGTCTTTTGCTTGTTCTAGATGCTCTTGGATTTCGACAGGATCAGTATAGTGCCTGGCGCAGCCCGTTGTCCTGTGCATATTTAATCATGCATTTGCTTGAAAGATGGTCCGGTGGCTACCTTCTCGAAAAGCCGATGGTTTGCGTGGTAAACAAGGTACTGGGCCTACTGAGTTACCTTCTACTCTCAACTTATGTCTTTACAGTGTTAATTATCTTGTACGGCTAACCTTTGATTCCTCTCAGGGCTCTCGCATTGCTGTTTTACTGAGCTACGTTTGAGTAGCGATGATGCATCTAGTGTGTTGCACCTTCGTTCACAATTTTGCCAATCGCTGCTTTTCTCAGTTATCGAGAACAATAGGTAGTCGCTTATTTTACCTAGGTTAATTTTCACTTACTGTTTCATTATTTTAGAATGTTGCGAGATGTACTTAATCATCGAAGACATCCACGTTTTTCGGTCTGAAGTTTTACATGTTTGTTGCTTGCTTTGGACATAAGGCACACAAACGTTTTTCGGGGGCCATAAAGGAATCAAACGTAGATGAGTGTGGAGTCTATAACTCGTTATTCCAAATCCACTTTCTTCCTCGATCTTTATCAAAAACCAACAGCTTCACCGTGTATTAACCCTGTCGCAGCTGATCATTGTATTCATCTTGTCTGATCAGGTTCCTCATACTTAAATGACTGGCCTAACTCAGCTCGTTGTCAGCGCCTTTTTCAACCTCACGTGGATCATAGCTATCACAACAATATCGTAGGTCTCCCATTTGTGTGCTTACGTTTGTTTGATCCACTGTTCTCTGAAATGGGATGCATTTTACACTTCAGAATTGTAAAATGCTGGTGCAAGATTGGCCAAAGTGGCAGATAACTAAGAGCTGGTTTGAAGGGGTAATTATACTGATTTACAAAATGATAGGTCCTCATGTCAAAATCACAGTGGATTTAGTTTGATAAGTATCAGATCCGAACTGCTTATGGGCATTATTCTCCACCGGTTTTCTACCTAGTCGGAGTTGCATTTACCAGATATTCAGAAGATGACCATTCCTTGTGTAGGTCCATGGTGTCTTTCTTTCTTGATCTGTAAACGGAGTTCGGCTCAGTCGACCGCGCAACTCTGCGTCGCTGCTCCTCGTTGAAGGATATGCCGGAGAAATTCGCTTCACTTTTCCAAACTCAGGTAAAGCCGACGGTATTCCATTGAAGTTCGCCACGGGGACACCCGGTTTCACATTTTCTTCTCAACTTTGTCATTAAGATGATTATGGAGAATAACAATAGCATTCTTATTTGCTCATACAGGAAACCTTGACTTGAAACATGCAGACGATATTGTGCTTTTAAATAAGGACCTCAAGTTCATTGAAGGTTTTCTCGGTCGTCAGAACGGTAATGTAAATTTGTTTGGAATGCGTTTTGCACCTTTGAAGTGTAAAATGTTGCTGGAGGACTGGATTGGCTCGAAGTCGGACCTTGTTCTTGCAGCGGAGCATCTGGGTGTGGTGGATAGATTTAGTTACTTGGCAGCTGTATCTCACCTGTTGTCCCTATATCGGATAAAATGTCCTCTCGCCTACAGAAGATTCGATTGTCATTCGCCGATAGAAGCATCTATGGCGATTGCGCGAATTCCCATTGTCGATCAAATGTCGGGCACACACAGAAGCAGTGAAATCCGTACTGCCCTACGGCTCCTAAACATGGCGGTAACGGTCAGGAGATGTGCGAAAACTGATGCTTCAATGTTGTTTTCTTTGTATTATTGGTAAAATGTGGTAGGAGGATTTCGTCAATTATTCAAAGGTTAGGAGCGAGATACTGGGTCCTCCGATCCAGTCTTTAGAAAAAACATTGGATCAAAATAACTGATGTTTGGGCAATGTTTTATACGTGCCCACAGGAAACCTCCCTCGTTCTGCGAGGTAGGTAGAAGTTTACAGCTGGCCTATCGGTGACATAACAAAAAAATATGAAAACCCTAACCAGCGGGCTGGCCCATTTTGGTCCAATTAGGCTACCGGGTTTGGGTCCGCGAGGCCCCCGAAGCAGTTGTTTGAAACAGTTGGTGATATCATTCACTACCGCAGTCACTGGGGTTCCTACATCCAGTTTTTCTTCTCTTGCGTATTTCTCCAACTTACTAACTGCTAGTTGATCCCACCATTTCTCGTCCTCTTTTTCTCTTTTAGGTAAGTGATATCGTGAGCCAGCGTCGAAACCCAGAGCACAGATTTAATGGTTCGAAAAAATACGAAACGAAATTGAACTGTAAAACTGGTTTGAGTCGTAGCCGAACCTTGTTGCTTTGGGAAAGAAGGCTGCGTGGATATTTTTTGATATTTAAACTGTTGTGTCTCGGTTGGTGGTTGCGTATTGGGTGAAGTATTGCTGGGATCCACTTTGGGGGGGGGTACCTCTGGATTCGACCTGATGTCCGTTTGTCGATCAACGGTCGAGTCTCCACTGCACCTCCAAGATCAGTTTTATAGGGCTCAGAAACGTGGCCGTTTCAAAAGATAGGCGAAGACTTCCGTTGATTCGCCACTTATATTTTCTGGGTTGCCAGAATATGGCGGGGTAATCTTACTAGCTACTCTGAGGTTAGGCGCAGAGAATTGGGCCGCTTGTGTCGATCGTTAGGTGATGCGTTGAACTAGAGTGAGTTAAGGTTGTTAGGTCATGTGTTACCCACAGATCGACTGCCTCTGTGCACACCGTTCTCCGAAGCAGTCAACCGCCATGAGATGAGTCAGTGGGTTCAGTTCATAATGTGCCGATAGAGTGTAAAAACTTAAGTTAGTAAACTGTCGATTTTGACTGGCGTGCTAGGATCACCGAGGTGCTTCACTCTGAACGGTTGGGAGCTTTAAATAAAATGACTAAATGTCGTAATTGGTGACCTTCTTATAGTTGAAATCTTTCTCTTTTGCATAATGCTTGCCCACTATCTTTTTTTGCTTCAGTTCTGGGTAGCCGGTACTGCGAGGCCGTCACTACAGTTAAACCACATTAGTGCAAGCTTATTGGTTGGCAGAACTCAAGACCGAAACTCCGAGCTCATCAGTTCATAAGAATACTAATCTAGAATTCGAACGTAAATAAAAACACTGGTATTTGAGTCTCTACGTTTAGCTCACAGATTTATCGGTATAAATCATTTTACCGCTTCATCGACCAGGAGGAAAATCAACGTGAAGGCGAAAATCGTTTTCCCTTAACGATGAGCGGCATTCACGTAGCAAATAACTTCACCAAGAAATAAAATTGTTTCCTGCTTCCTCTTCTTTCTTCTAGATGGACTTACCTGGTGCGGAAACTGAAATTCCCAGCTGGCTGGAATTGCTGAGTAATATGCGTTCCAAAGAAGCTAGGGAAGCCAGCGAACTGCCCGATCTGTTGCTCCCTCATTTCGTACCTCAGTTCGAGGATATACATTTGGTCTCGGCAAAAACTGGAAACCAGATACCCGGTAGATTGTTCCTATGATCGCGTTTTGCGCGGCTGCTCGCGTTTCTCTTCGTTGTTCGAGTTTTTTCGTTATTATGTTGAATAGCGTCCCTGGTTGCTATGTTCAGTGTGATTATTTCCTAGCTCTAGTGGTCGACTTGTTGATCTAGATATATCTTTAATCAAAAAAAAAACTCATTTAACACCATGCATGCGTCGCCTATCAATCACTTTGGTGTTATCCTGTTTCGCAACACACGTCGACAGATTTAAATGGAATTGCCACAAGGATCGATAAACTGAATTATATCACACGTTTGAGGCATGCGCGTAAATTAGACATCTGATTACATCAATTTGCATGATGACGTGAGTGAGTTAGGTTCGAGTTCTGACGGTGCAGATTTGTCGTGTGACCACATATGGGATAGTGGAAAGCTGGCAAAACGAAAAAAGTGGATGCATGAAACATTGAGCGAATCAAGGCAAACTGTCTGAATTTGTCGAAACTGTTCAAAGGCAGGTGACCACAACCTCATTTTAGGTGATCCTGTGAGTTAACGATATTATGTGATCAAAGTTCTGTGGCGTGGACAGCCGCGAAGTATCGGTCGCCCGAGTGCCTTCAGCATCCTTCCTACTGAGAACCTTTCTCATTTCCGTTCTTCAGGAGCAGGAACCACACAAGTTGTCACGAAGAACTGCCACTCGACGGGTTTATCGGATGGCTGCATTAAAGGAAGGGGAAGAAATAGTTCACAAACGTTGCTTGAACCTAAGTGTTGACTTCAGTTGGATCCCTTCAATGTCCGCACACTCACCCAAATGGGATAACAAGCTCTCTCCTGGAACTCTTAAAATAGATTTATGCTGTGTCTGTGAAACGCGCATACAGCATCCCACTTCGCATCGATCCGCATGCGAGCTGAGCATGCACTGTTAGACTGGATCCCAGTCAACAACCACTTACGCACAGTTCCGTTGGACGGATCTTTAACTGTCAATAGTAGTCAGCTGAAGCGTCGTTGTTTGTTAGTCGTATCTGTGCATGTGCCCACCGATTGCAGATCCCCGAGGCCAAAGACGAGTTCTACTGGGAGTTACCTCGGTTTCTCGGAAGCGTGCTTTCAACGGACATTGTGGTCGTTGCTGATTTTAATGCCCAATTTGGGTACTTAGCAGAGACGGAACAGCACATCGTAGGCCGATTTTCTGTCTCAGTCGATCGGATCGACAACGGAGATCGTCTCATCCGAGTATGTTCTGACCACAGTCTACTTTTGGCGAACACCATTTCTTAATTGTGAATGATATGATCTTATTACCACAGCGTTGTTGGTAGATGTAATGCGCCAACGTTTCGACTACCGTGGGTAGTCTTTCTCAAGGCAAAATTTATAATCAAATGCATTTGATTCCTAAGGATTCCTAAGAACGAATGTGAATCGTTGCTTGTACCGATTTACATGAAAGGTGATAGATGCTCATGTGAACACCACAGAGGAATTAGTTTAGTAAGCAAGCTGCTCGCGGGCATTATCTCGGGCCGATTATCTAGTAGTCGCGAATGGTGTATGTGTGAGAATCAAGCCGGTTTCCGTCCCTGTCGGGGTTGTATTGACCAGATTTTCACTTTGGAACATATCTTAGAACATAGGCACATATTCCAAAGACTTACGATTTGTCTTTTTTGATTTGAATTTTACGTTCGACTCAGTCTACGATGGCTCTTTCCTCGGAGGGTGTGCCCGTGAAATTTATTTCACTCATCCAATCGCTGTGCGAATAGCCGAAGCCAAGCTCAGCCGAATTGACCGCGAGAAGTGGTGTTTGTTCGAGTCGGCCGCCTTCACCCATCACTGTTATCATTGAGATCATTGAGACATTTATGGAGACAGCCCTATTTTCATGTGAAAGAAGTGGCATTGATATTTGGTCAGACAAAAATGTGTCTGAGTTAGAATATGTGGAAGACGCTGTGCTGCTGAGTAAAGGTTTGAGTAAATTGCAGATTTTTCTCGATCGTCTGAAGGGTGGTGTTTGTATGTTTGGAATGAATTTCTTTAGTTTTTTTACTTCACAGGTGGTATTTCGTTCTGATTGGTTAATCAATTGCCCACTAGCGTATGTGGTTTTGTATGTTGTCTCACTTTTTGGTTATCGCATGATCCTTGCGAGATATAGGACCGGAGTACCGCGCGCTGACTACTGTGCGGTCAGATCTTATGGTTTTTAGTCTCCTGGGATATAGGTCGTTGAGGGAAAAACCAACCGGTTCAGCCCCTTGTCTCCTTCACCAGTCCAAGATGTGAAACCCGGCTTTTTGGCTTCTGATCTGTAGATCATCTCAGATTGCGTTTCACACTCTAGGTCACAAGAAGGCCTAATCGGCGAATTGTTGTGTCGCTTTCGGTTTGCACATGATAATCGTCCTTTTCTTTGGGCATGCGAGTGACTAAACTCGATATATCTTCGATTACGGCTCATCAATCTAAGCTTGAATACAAACCCTGAATAGGCTTACTTTTCCGGTCCATTCTTCGGAGGTTCTGAATTCTTGTGAAAAAGCTTCAAAATAACATGGTGGGATGGTCGAATCGGCAAAACGTACTGTTGGTATCTGTCACATCACAACTCGATCAATCTGCATGTGGATCGACAACTATTGAGCACGAAACGCAGACTGGGATTTTCACCACGGTTTCGTCTTTGTGAGGAGGGTGAGTATGCACTAATGGCTAATTGATGATATTGCTTGGGAAAGAATAAACACCTTGTGCAACTCATGAGCAGCTTCCCGCTCTTCGTGTGAGCTCTTCGTTCTACGATTTTAATTTGACTGCTGGATGTATTTTAGTGGCCCATTTTAGAACCGGATCTCTTCATGTTATTTTCCGAATCATCGGTCTCTGTGTTTGCCTCCGTGATGAGATAATTTATATAATACAAGCTACTTTTTGACTGGTTTTACGAGGGGGAACGACCGGGGATCGGAGGAAGATCTGCCACAGCGGGGCAGACAGGCATACACAAAGGTGGGTTCTATTCAACACTGATTTGTGAAGCTGTCATGTTAAATTAAGTATTGGTCCTGTGAATTCGGAAACTTGTTATTGTAAGTTGAGAAAAAGCGATACGTTTGGTTCGCCCTATGCGTACCGCATATCGTCGATCGCTGGCGCTCACACATGTTTTAGGGCAATACGGTAGGCGTGTCTAGCATAGGAGATTTTGCATAGCTGTGTGAGGTAAAGTACTGTGTCATTTCCTTTCACAAACGTGCAGTCGTTGCCATGGTGTATTTACAGCAGATAGTCAAACTGTTTCGTTTTAAATGCTCACATTTTTCCCTATCCCGTCGACTCTCCTTAACATCAGTAGATGGGTCTTGTAGCATGTCCACGATACGGACTTCCCACCCCGTGTCGCTGCATGTCAGCTACACCAGGTTTAAGTCATGACTAGAAATTTCATTAGTCTCTTTCGGTCTCTCTCCTTCGTAATTACAGAACTCAAGGAATCACTCCGTCGCCATTTGGATACAATTGAGTTACGCAAACGTCAGGATGAAATTTCTCGAACGGCTGACAAACAGCGAGAACTTGATAAGAAGTTCTTGTTCGACCGTGGGACTACATACTGCTAAGACCTATTTCTAAACACTCCCTTCTCCACAACACCACTCCACTTCATATTCCTACTGATCTGAGCTGACCCTTGTAAATAGTCACAGGAAAAAATCTACAGTTTTTCACTTTCTTTGTATCTTTACATGGGAAATGGGTGGGCATTTCGTACCTGTAGATGAGTCTGTTCCCAGAATACCACGTACGAATTTGAGTAATTGGATTAATTCTGATTAATATTACATCCGAAGTTGTTTAAAATATCAGGCAGCCAGAACTCCTTTCGTTATTATGTGGTTTTGTCATGACATCGAAACGTGACCGTTCCAGCCTAGAGGAAATTCGGAAATTTTCTCGAATCTCATTGATGTTTCCCGATCATTTTTTTAGTTTGGCTGAAATCAGGTGTCCGATATCGTGTTTGGACATTTTGCGCGGGTCAGTATACAACTATCTGAGATTCGGACTGGTGGTTGGTTGTAATTTGTGGAAGGATTATCGCTCTCGAGGATGGAAACCGCCAGCGTGGGATTCAGACCTCATGGATGCTCGACGCAACAGAGTGCGTGGTTTCTCCCACAAACTGTCCAAATAGTAAAAATAACGACTCACACACGCGCGTACATGTGGCGCTGAAAATGGTTATGTCCATTCCTACTAATTTTAATCAACGAATTCTTGACCCTTTGTTCATTCGTCACCAGTAGCACAAGCAGTCATGTGCGACCAGGTTACCCCTCAGTTCTTGTGCTTATGTCAGCAGTGCTGATAATTAAACATACGCTAATCCCTACCTTTGAACTGAAATTCAGAAAATTCAGATTGTAAGAAAGCATCAACTCCGTTGACGATTTGAATTGCGGAGCAATTGAGCAGAACTGATCTAGTTTGCATGCAAGACAAAGGGGCTAGTTGTCCTGGGATCGATGGAAAACGTACGGAAATGGGTTTAAACCCAATGGAGGTAAATCATTGTTGGAAGACATCAGCAAATGTTAACTCAGTCCTAATCGATGGGTGTAAAAAAACGATCCGTTCAAAGTGGGTGCACAACAAGTCGGGTCGCGACATTTTTTCGTAAGATTTGGAAAAACTTCAAGTGAGGCGGTAATGAATTTTTTTATCTGTACATATGATATCATCCAGGCATCGATCACCTAAAATTACCGGATGTGACGAGATACTATGTTGTCATGGTGGGCTGAGCAGCGAGGCACCATATAGTAGGTGGATTAACGTGCAGTTTAGAATTTCATCCGGTAGTGCATCTCTGCCACTGGCGGTGGTAGCTGAATATTGTTCGAGCAACTTTTCATTCGTCCGTAAGTTCCACTCGGTTTGTGCGCTGTTGGAATTACTGCTCCTGTACGTGAACTTCCTCGAAGACGCGAGGCGTTCACGCCGAGCGAATCTCGATTCTCACGGTTAGTGGTGTGTGAATAGATGCTCGAATGACCGGGCTCCATTGTGGGTCGAATCGAATTGATTCTGGATGGTTTCGGTGCCGCAGTTGTTGATGAATTGAATCCGTTTTTCTCAGTAGTTCGTGAAAAAGCTGCGCCAAGAGTGTCGTGGCCTGGGTATTGATTGACCTTTGACGTCGATCTCTCTATCAGCTGTGAATCGGAGTTTCGAAAGAATGCAAAGGGAAACAAGTTATTGTAACGTCTAATGGAACTAATCGTTCTGGAAAATCTCTGTGATGGTCGCTAATTTAAATTTTGGTTGCTGGATCAGGATCGATGGAAGTAAATCATTCATACTGGTAACTGCACAAATTTTACGGTTTGCCTGGAGAATCGTTAAAAACTTACGTGAATAATCTTTCAAACAGCATGAAACGTTTGTTAATTCCTCTAGGCACCGTGCTTAAGCGTGCGTTCGTGTGTTTTAGCCCCACTGGAACTAGTGAGTGCGATCATGAGATGACGTTACTCCTTTAGAAAAAAATTTCGCGTTTCAAAATAGAGCATTTTGACGTTTACCAATTCACCAAGTGTGAATACTCATTCTGCGCTTCTGTGACCTCATGTCTTCCCCTGAATTATATCTGTGATGCTACGTGCATCCGTTTCAATTCCACTTGTAGCTAACGTTGCATGCAGGATGCTTATTTCTTATCTTGCAGTTGGGATTCTCTTTCATGTCCAAACGCATCCAAGACCCGACTACTTGAATTTGGACTGCCTTAGCTAGATTACTTCTGACCAGACAAGACCACGTGTTATTTTCATAGGTGGATGGTCTGCGTGGTGTTGCTGATTAGCTATCGAACTGTCGCCCGGACGACTCGCTGGTCAAAGTTCGAATGGGCGTGTTCGCCTCTTATATTGGAGAAAAAGGGTGAAGTAAGTTTACTATCTGTTCCATTTACTCTTCCTTTCCAAATGCGAGGTGTACCATACTCCGTTCCGTAGAAGTCGAAACAGGCCCGTATTTAAATCGGAACCGTGATGAAGCGGAAATATGCACCCGTGTGATTGGTCCCAAGTTGTTCACATTGTAATAAAGCTTATTAGCCATGAAGACAGAATTATTCAGGTCAAAAGCTCATTCCGGTCTAGATCTGTCATTTGTGTTTTTTTAATATGTCCCGTCGTTAATTACGAATAACTCACCGGGCTCTTGTTTCTTGGCACGAATTGGTCCGTATTCGGGAAAACATTATGTCCTAAAGGTGACCAAAGTCGTCGATTGGCCGAATAACCTCTGGCTGGATTTCCAATCGTCGTGAGCCTGTTTGCATTAAAGTTACTTTGCCCTTCACGGTGCGGAAACTCGGAATCAAGTAGACTGCGGGCTCCGTTCGTTGCTTCTGATCCCATAGACGCTTTTATCTCGGAACCACGGCGATTCCCCAGAATAGTAGTGGCATTCCCAGACAGAGAATTATGTGATGCCAAGCGCATTCGTGACTGATAATCATGCAGCAGTTGGCTTAAAGTCCCGTTCGGATGGGGTCGAGAAAGTAGATCCGAGATTCCAGCGAGTTGCGTAGATTGATTTTCGTCACATTGATAATTGTTTGGCTGTGTAGACGAACTGATAGCCGGTGTAGACATGAAATGAAGGCGGCTTGCATCCGTGGTCTGCTTCTAAATGATGCATTGAATGAAATATCAAAAGACAATCTCACGAGGTTATGGACCTAACTCGCGTTGCATCTTACGAGATTCCTGTAAAGTGGGAAATTACTATCTCCGTCAAATACACCTCACGTCTTTTAGACTGAAGGTGAAATAGTGTTGGATGAACCCAAATCTGATGGGCAACTTGCGCCAGGGAGATTCACACGGGCATCTCCCATGCTGTGACGCCCGAGGCTATATATATATATATATATCAAAACACGAAGCGAAGCAGTGTAACGGCCTTCAGACTGGGATAAAACAGCAGGTTTAAACATTCTGAGACGGAACTTTCTTTTTCACATTCTGCTGGCCCCTGAGTTCTTACCATATGGCCTCAAGTATTTCAGATATCGGTTAGCCCTCTCCCATATTACCTTATCGAACCGAGATTACTTCATTAAGACTGTGACTGGGCTTCGTGCAGTAGGATTTCCGTATTTATTAACGACTGATAATCGCCTGAATGAGTTATTTTCAGCAACTAGATTCCCCTTTTCCCAGTAACTGCAACTGCTGGTTATTTTCTTTTATGTTTTCTCTTCGTGTACTTTGGTCTGTTCTTGAAAGTAACACCAACAGGCTGGTTCTGATGAATGTTCTGTGAAACTTATTTTTCCAGTATCTTTTGACCATGTTTCGTCCGTCGCATCTCAAAATTTTACATTCGTTTTATGGCTCAGTTCACGGATGTGTGATTGCAATAGTTACACAGTCATCTGCACTGTCTTTCGTGACTGAACAACGCAAACGAGTCATTGTTATAAACTAAATGGATGGCTTACATTTGCCCAGTCCGGATCGCCATTATTATGATTCCTTCGGAAATAGGTGCTTGCATAATGCGGTTGTTCCGTGCCGCTCGTGTTTGATATGATAGTTGAACGAGTGATATTAGCGCGTACCGATGGGTCAACTCGCGGACGTGAACGGGGTAGATGGTGAGCACTATTCTGATATTGAATGGCGCCGGATCGTGCATTCGGTTGAACAAACGATGAGCCAAAAATCCCGTCCGAGATAAGGCTGTTTTTGTGTGTGACGGACTCGGAACTGTACTCGGGAACTTCTTGATTGGCTGTTTCGTTTTTGTACGTGGAGGTATACTGTAATCATAAAAATAATCTGAATATAGAAAGAAGATTGCGCTAAGAAGTAATCTGACAATTTACGACCAAGATAAGGTGAGTTTAAGTCAAACTGGTAACCGTGGTTTGTCGGTAATGAAACGCAGTGATGCAGACGACGTGCCACTGGCAGACACTTCTTATCTGTATTTTTCAAATCAAATCTTTAATTGTGAATGATATAATGTTAATAACACAACGTTGTTGGTAGATGTAATGCGCCAACGTTTCGACTACCGTGAGTAGTCTTCCTCAAGGCAAGTTTTACAATCCTTGCTTTGAGAAAGACTACCCACGGTAGTCGAAACGTTGGCACATTACATTTACCAACAACGCTGTTATTAACATTTTATCATTCATAATTAAAACCAAAACATGGCCTATCGATTTTTCGATATACTTCTTACATCATTTGGAAATGTCCTTTACTAATCATTAATAGATGTCCACCGGTTACGTAATGTGGTCTAGTGTAACCAGTAGCGTAAGGTAAATGTGCACTGATCACAGTACACCAGTGGATCGACCTCAGGCATGCAATTTATCTACACGTTCCCAATCTTCGTGGATTTTATAATGGTTCGCCTACTGACAAGTGTAAAATTGCTCAATTTGAGTGGAATTAAACAAATCCCCACCATCGATCTATTACTTTATACTGTGTTCCAATCACTTGTCACACACCTGATCAACTCCCTAAAATATTCGTTACCAGCGTACAGTTGGTCGATTGACGCACCGCGACTAAACGGTGACGCAGACGGAAGCATGAAAGTGGACGTTAATCGACGAGTTACGTGCGATTCAATCTTTAAAGTTGACTCACAGAAAGACATGAAATTAAATCATGGGAGTGATCAGCCGGATCCCCCTATTCACAAGCATCAATCGGTTATCACAGACGCATGTGAACGACCCTACCTGCGTTCCCCACCCAAGTCTGTACTATTTTACGACTGCATGCACTTACAGCTATATTATGGTTACCTACATCATCTTTGGGCATTACGCCTTTTTATAAAAAATGGTTTTATCAAGCAGACGATTGTTTGGTGTGATGATATTTAGTGGCGAGTCGATAAATAATAAATCTGTGGAAAATAAAACTTATTCGATAAAAAACAATTCCTGTGATAAATAATAGTAGTCGTACTTCATTTATTTTGGTTTGCAAAATGAAGTGCTCACTGGACCGAAATCCATGATTCTGTCGTTCGCAATTCATTGGCTAACAAACCAAACTGATCGCTCATAGGAAACGGAAACACTTTCAGGGGGCACAGATCTGAAGTAAATTCCACATTCCGTTTCCTTGTGAGTGCTGCGGAGTTCTTCGGTAAATCTTTTACAAAGGACGACCAGATTTCATTAAACAGTCGTCCACTTGATTGGAAGGGATACGAAATTTCTTGTCGTTTTTGGCTGTTCCTATGTGACGGTGACTTACCTGATTGGAAATATTCCAATCGACGGACGCGTTGCCACCATGGGTGACGTTTGTTTTTGTATCCATCGCTCGCCTTTCCGGGTTGTAGGCGGTTGATAGGAGCCGTGATGGATCTACGAGTGGATAATCGAGCACGTATGAATAGTCAGCAATGTGGTAATTTCGTCTGCACAAGTAGATTTAGCTTATTTTCGCCGTGTCTCGTAACGGGTTCGGTTGATGAGTTCAGTTAAAAACCGAGCAGTTGGGCAGTCAAATAAGTGGAGGCTTCAAGTTAACAAGTGTTTTTGAAAGTAAAAAATCGAGGCTTTTCAATTTTCATTTTGGTTCAAGTTCATTTTCACGCCGGAAAACGCGACATACACGGGTATATTCTCATGTTTTACCCCATGTGATATATATACATATAAACGTGAACCTCCAGTTGGGCATGAAAATGTAATAAGCGTTTTTAGAACGGTCTCAGGATTTATGCTGGTTTATATTCATAAGTGGTCACAAACTCGGGTATCTTATCGCGTATTCTGCCCACGGTTACACATGCATTTGTGGGATTAAGGTAAACATTTTTTATCTGAGGTATTTTCCTCTAACTGGTGTCTAATAATCCTGGTCAATCGCGAACAGAACAACTTTTGTTTAAGGAAGATCATGAGTTACATCAGAGTTGACCTTGCGCCAAGGTCAGTAGATCTTGTTCCGTTCATCTTTTACATTGTTACTGTGACGGCGAAGCAGCGAGCAAGAAACCGTAAAATCTTTTACTGTCATGATGCAGAGAATAAACAAATGATTTTAAATGGTCGGTCGATTTAAAATTTTGTATCTATATCTTTCCGGCTTTCAAAATGAACAAAGCCATAGTATACGGATAAGATATATCAAGAGCGTTTTCATGGAGGAGATCAATCACATCCAAAAATGACCATAAAGTTTCTCATGTTTTCCTCAAATCCTGCAGCGAACTGTTATCGATGCTGCACGCATTATCGTCGAGGTAGTCTTGAATAACATTTAAACGCTCTAGGTTTAACTGAATCAGTCGCATAACAGTCCACGGAAAATAGTTTATCTTATGCAATAGTAAAAAGATTGCTGAGCACCTCAGTCTAAGGATCTGTCAGTTTTGTTGGTGAATAAATGGCATGTTTTGATCAGCGAAACACTTACAAAATGAACTATTGCGGAAGGAGATTTTCCGACAAAGTTGTCCTGCTCTCTTATTCCCGTCTAGGTTGTTCAATTTCAGACGAATAAAATTAGAAAATCCTTATAAACGAATCTAATGTAAATACAATTCGGATAAGGGGAATTTTGTAGTTTGAGTGACGGAGATATTCCATTCATTCTAAAAAAGTAGCCAATATAAAAATAACCGATGTCTCCGAAAAAAGCTCCGCGTTTCTTTGTACCAGATTTTAGTCAGCCTGTTTTTTCTGAGTGGATTTACTTTCTTTCAGTCCGACGTTTTCCGAATAAAAGTACACTTGGGTAAGGGGTATGCTTCAAATAAAATCCTACCCAAGCCTGAATCTTGATCCTATCCAAAATATATTTTAGTCGTGGCGTGGTAATTAAAGGAGGTACCTAACCAGTAGATACCGACCTAGAAATTCTAAGGCTTCTTGATATATGATGGAAAAGCAATTTCACCTTGAGGTTGCTGAACGCCACATGGAAATGACGAAAATATTGTTGAACGATAGTGACGGGCCCATCGATGAACCCTGTTTGTTGATGTAGAATTCCCAGCAATGTAAACGCCAGGGTCTTCTGAACTGTTTTTACTTTGTTCTTCCTAACTAGCGCAATGCGTCATGGCTGAGATATATATAGAATGACAAAAATGGGATATCAACTAAATTCCCATCCTTTTTGCTCACTAGATAACTCCGAAGCGGACAGCCTATTATCTAAAAGATTCACCAGGTTCGTTGATTAAAACGAACATAAATTCGATTATTTGCTGCTAAAACCTAGAGAATGATAAACCGGTCGTCGCATACTTTGAATAATTATTATTAGAACTCCAGCACTATTCAGGCTTCAGTAGAGTGGGTGAATAAGGGGTTTGGTTATCTGACGCGTGTTTTATTGCGATGTCTCGACAAGACCAGAATCACTGTGCCGACTAAGCACTCACGAGTCAAAGTATCACCTTCAGACACTTGTAACATTTTGTAGGAAGAAAACGCGCCGGGCTAAATCCTGTTGTGATCTAGGATACTAACATTGTTCGATTCTTCCCGCCTAACTGGCGAATCCCACCCAATCTTGTCGACAAACGGTTATAAGTAGTATGTACCCCTGCTCTCATTTGCCACCGCCTCAAAAAATTTGTAGCTTTGGTTTAGTCGCCTTGTTTGCTGAACCTGAATGATAAATTTTTGCTCTGGAAGGTGACCTGCTTTGAGAATTACTAGATCCAGTATTTTTAAACAACATTATGAATGAAGCATCCCGGTAGGATTTTTTAATTTAAAATGGTTCTTTAAGCTTTCGCATCAGTGAACTCTGTTTCGACTGTCGTTTTTGAACAAAAAGAATTACTACTGATACGCTTGAAAATTTGATCACTCACATAATCTTTGCGTGTTCTGTTGTCCTCCGAACCCATTTTTTCGACCTTCCAAGTCGTCTGTGACCTTGGGCGGGCTTTTCATATCCATGCTTTCATCCATGTACCAGTTAGAGTAACTGGTGTGATTCATCACCGTCCTACTTCGAGGCGGGAGCACGTTCCCGTAGCTCTCATTGGAGAACTTCGATGCCTCCAACGTCGAATTAAACAACTGACCAATTGATCAGATAGTGTGGCAGGTGGTTATCATCGATTAGCAAAGAAAGTGTAATTGTTTTTTTCATTTTCTGCTAATGCTATCACAAGTCACCAAGCGAAGGACATTTGTTTTGCTGTATATCTACACATACCTGGTGCGCATGCCTGATGAGTGGCAATAACGGCGAAGTCGGTCATGCGTTTCCGGGAATCTTCGTCTAATCATGCACATACTGCTGACTATATATATATATATATATAAAGATTGTGGTGCAAATGTTTGCAACTCTGCAGGTGCTTCTATTTGAAGCTATTCGTTGGCAACTGGCACAAGGCTTGAAATCTACAGAGTTGTATTAGGATAGGCTTTCTGAATGTCTAGAAAAGGAAATTCACTTACGCACTACCCATTCAAATGTTGACATCACTTTCTGCATGGTTTCTTGTGTGTCTGGTCATTAAAATCCCTAGGATTAGTTTATCCAGCATAAAACTACTGTTTTTTCTCTTCCCTGTTTACCAGGAGAATTTGCGGGAAATAATTTTGTTTATTTTTATTGTGCCAACCTACGGATAGCTTTACCAATTTGCTAAGCATCATTTGTTCCCCAAATATGTGTAAGACCCTCATGACTATTATTACACAATTTATCTGATAATTCATCGTTTACAGGTGGCCTTGAATGTTTTAGCGCCGCCCATCCGAAATTGTGGCCAAGCTCAGAATGGATAGGATTAAGTGCGGCCAGACACTAATTATCGGTCTGATGACGTCAATCACTGAGCTGTCTGATGTAATCGCTGGACCAACTTCTGATCAGATCAACAGTCGTTCAGAATAGGCCAGAACAGATCTATTGGGACCACTTGGCTCAGTGTTTGTCGATGGTCATCTAGAGTGCTTGTCTCCACTAACTGCTTGAGCTCGTCCGACAGCAAACGTTTCTTTCGACGTGGCAGACCGGAAGGACCGACGGAATCAGAAATCTATTGTGCTCTAATCGTCCTAGTAGTGGCCACGGATTACGAAGATTAACCTGAGCGAGTCATCAAGCTATCAATTCGCCAGTTTTATTCAGTTTTCTCGCTATGCTACTTACCAGTGGTGAATCCGTGCGAAGTTCATCCGGTTGTGAGAGACAGGTATCTCGTGTTGCTTTGTTGATTGGTTCAAATGCGACACGTCTACCTGCCATCGAGCTGGCACATCGTACTCCACCGGCGCTTGCGCACGACGATCTTTGGTGTATGTCAATATAGCTGGTCGACTTGAAATTCGATCCATTGTTCATCGCTCTCGTGGATGCTGGTGAATTGCATGTTTTTGCTATCCCACTCTCGGTCATCTACGTAACAGATTAAGGTCGAAAAACTTTATGAATAAAAAATAATATTATTTGAAGCACTAATTCCATGCACTTACTGAAGTTACCATCCAGTGTTAGGTTTAGATTCACTGGTCAAAATAACCGCTGCTTGTGTTATCACTGTAAGCTTGACCCGACTTGTGGATCATTCACATTCAGCTCACATCCGTCCTGCCACTTTGTTTTGGCAGTTGCTTTTGGCAGTGCTCATGGGAAATGGGGGCTTATGAGATCACTGTGGCTGGTTAACAGTTACCCAGCACTGACTAGTCACTAGTGTTTGCTCCTAGAATGCGGCGCAAGCACTTGTACTGCTGAACAAGCTGCATTGTTACCCAGTTTCTCGACTGCTAAAGGGCTGATTTCTTGCATTCTCCTTTGCAAACACTGCTTTTACCTCATTCACGTATCTCTTATATAGCTTCGCATTTACATAATTCTGATATCTTTAATTTAGTTCTATGGCTCGCACTACCTAGCCCACTCTGTTTTGTTTACTGGAAGCAAATTCTTTTTCTGTTTATTCCGAATTTTCATGACTATCTCTGATTACTCACCACAAGGTTTCATTCTAACCATTGTTTCTGCTGATTTGACCCTGGTTTTCATGATAGCAATGTGATTGCATGTCCAGTCTGTGGTTGGCCGTTGGATGAGTTTTGTGAGGTGCGGAGAGATGAATTTTGCTGGCTATATCGAATGTGATCCCTGTTATTGTCTAATCACGGCTCTGACTTATTCATGTGTAAATTTATTTGTCCTGATAAATTGATCTCTCGAGTCTCTTCACATCAATCCTTAAAGTTTTGACCGTGTGCACCAATTACAATAACATTTACAACAATTATTGGCTTACTACTGCATAATGAAATTTTAACTTGTGATCACGTCTGCACGCTTGTTCTATCTATGTACATGGTAAGTTTCAATTCCTGTTTTCTCTCTCTCAACCAAAACCAGTTCTATGATATCCCACGGATGTCTGCTGTCTAAAATTCACTCACATATAAGCCTAACCGTTCCTCTTACTCCTCGATTTTTCTCATCATTACTGTTGTCTAGTTCAAAGAACTTTTGCCACCGTATGCTTTTTCGTCTCTGTTATTACCCATCCCAATCCACCCTTTGCTGTCCGTTCACGTGAATCGGTAACACTCGTTGTTGTAACTGTCATCATGAACTGTACATGCGCAATTCATATCTCCGTCTCGGTTGTTTTCCTCTGCTTTGTTTGTTCATTCTCTTCGTTGCACTGCCGCTTGTGTCAAGTCGCCCTGCCATGTGAGCATATTTTATTTACTAGAACCTGGGTTCCAACCCTATGACTGTTTTTCTCCACTCTTCATTTTACGGTACTTTGAATTCGTTACACCATTTGGTGTAGTCATTGGCATTTAACCGGATAGTTTACCATGTAGGATAAATGTGTCTGTAGCTGTATTTACACATCCTTCTATAATGTTGCTACTGTATCCTCTCGTCCTATCTGCACGCATGCTGACCTTCATTTTGATAGCCACTTGTAGCCCTTCCTTGCGCACCACCGATCGTCGTTCACTCTCAGTATGAAGCGCTTTCTGTACTCGTTGGCCTAGAAGCGGTCGTCTTGCCAGGAAAATTCTTACAGACTATCGTTGCGAAAACAAAACATGTTCCTTAAAAGCTGTTTAATGAAGAGACCTTAGTTGACGTGACAGAGTGACCTCGCTAGCAGCAAAACCGTCTATTGTGAACATATCTGGTTAGCCAAACCACATTGTTACCCGAGACGCCAACCAGAGGCGCTAACTGTTTGATGTCTGTGTTTTCATCGGCCAGCAAACTGACCTATTCCTTGGATATCGTTTGGTGATTCGATGGTCGTTTTTTAAGACATACCATTCAGTTTAATGTTCTAATGGGGAGTGGGCTTGAGAGGGATCACAAGACGTCGTGACAGAATCAGCCTATTAAAGCAGCATTGCCATCACAACAAAAACCTCGATATAATTAGATGTGTTTTGTGACAGTTTCATATTCGATATGACAGCCTTGTTAGCCAAGTTGACAGTTGAAATAGTGATCGTGACAGCCGCCATGATAACAGTGGAAGAATATTGTTTTTAACGGTCAGTTTCATAAATAATTGCTGTTAGGCTAACTGTTTTCCTGATGTTGTAAATGATATTTCCTTGATTATTTTGCAGCTTTTGGCTTTGAATAAAACTATATTAAGATCAGCAAATGTGCAGAAGATAGCTTTGGTGCAATGGACTATGAAGTACCTTCCAGCAACTATGATTCACAACAAGCACTCTTCAACGAGATAGCACCATGCAACTGCAAGTTAATTCAGTCCAGCGGTACTTTCAAATCAAAGAAGAAACAGTGATTCTGCGAATGGTGTTTCTGCATTTTATCATTGTCATGGAGTATCCGTATGGCTGAGTTAGGAATGAGCTTACTTCACATGCGTACATCTCCCCAGTGCATCTAAAAAATGGGTCAGTCCCAAACAGAAGAGAATTGCATTGGGAAAAGAAAATAGAGTTGGACAGTTACCAATGTCGCTTACCAAACTTGTTCTCCTTTTGGATCGATTCGATCCCAATGATTTGTCCATTGTGAGACTTGAACTTTGACATGCTTCGGCTGAATTGGCTCGAGAAGAAGATATCCCACTACGTTCGTACGGGGCACCTATCTGAACATGATATGCGCCGGTAAATATCGAATCCAATAACTGTTCTGTGGATAGGGTGTCTGTGTGATCAACTCCGTTGACTGGGATGGTTTTGAACTTCGAGTCATTTTCACTTGAGTCAGTTTTCAGCTCCTGGGTTTCAGTCATCATACTGTGCGCTGGCTTGTTTGTCAATATTGATTTACTAGATTAAAATGCGGCGTAAACAGAAAAATAAATATTTGTGGCACATTAGCTTGGACATCAAGAGATAATTTATTCCATTCGATGAAGTATACTAGATGTTGATTCACGTAACATGTACAACAGTTGCCGAGAAGCACATGATCGGATTTGTGGGTAATACCTTTTGTCGGGCATGCGTATCTGATATTCGCCAGTCTAATCGCTTACAAGCGTAAACATTCACTAACAATAACGAATGATCTCATTTTTGAACGACATTGAACGACAAACAATAGTTCATGAAACGGATCGCGATCATGAGATGGCTGCCGAGCTGGAAAGTGACTGACGATCCTTGGAATAATATGTACTCGCAATTTCCCTTGTTTCACTGTTCCTGAATTTTCTTTGGTACAAAAATTTCTTCATTTTTATCCAGATTTAAACGTAAGGAATCAGTCCATGCTTGAAACCGATCACGTTAACAACCCCACAGAACATGAACGGTTTCGTCCAATGAGCAGTCTCTTTGAGCCGTCGTCCCTCCGTTATGATTTGAAGGTTTGTTGGAATTGTGGAAGAGCAAATCGACGCTGAACTGTATCATTTTCAGTCTTATTTGCGTCGAAGTTGAAATCAGTGTTCTGCATTCTAAGTAACCGAGACGAACGGCTAATAGAAATGTAAAGTCGCACTCCACGGAACCAGGATTGCCCGTTTTACGTGAGTTGTTTGCTCGGACTTGAACCACGTGCTCTCTCGATGCTTATTTCAACCTAACGATTTTGTGCTATTTTAAGCACATTCTGTCTTCACACAGGCGTAAGAATACAAATAACAACTTAGGTGAACTGGAAAGTTGAACTCGAGATCTTATCGACATAAACTCCATCGCTTGACCTACCTGGGGTCCAATAAACACCACGTGATCTTGAGAGAAAATCAACATCTACGGCTACTTCCTCCACTGTTTAGGTAAGGTTCCAGGGCATCTTCCAAGTTACTGTGCAGGAGTTTTGACAAAAATGCATTAGGAGCCAGCTAAAAAGTGTCACTTGGAAAGTATTTCGCAAATGTATATCCTGGTCGAAAATGAATGTTTTATAGAACGTGCCGAGACGTAGGACGGATATTGATCATGTTGATGCTCTAGCTTGTGATTGATAGCTTCATCCAACCACTCACTCACGCATTGGTGGGGTCACACGCGTGCTGTTTGTGCGCAGTGATGACATTAGCAGAGGACGCATGCCAACATGGATGTCTCGCTTGTGTGACACCTGGCACGAATGTGTTGGTTCTTAGACAGCTTACGCGAGGATGAGAGCCTCGAAATTGAGTGTGCAACATCTTCGCCTGTACATTTTTTCATAAGTGGTGGTATTGACTAGCAACGATAATGGCTTTGAAGTGAGAGAACATCTATCTGACAGACCCCAAGAAAACCGGAAACTATAATGTCGGTGCATTTAATTTCAGAAATGCCAAAATGTGACACAAAAGGTTTAGGAATGTGCATCCAGCTGATCGAAAAATTCCGCACCTTTTCCGAGGGATGAATATCGGAGAAAAATCATCAGACCAGTAGACAACTTACAGATAATAACTCAAGTGAATCACTAATCTTCCGAAATGGAAGCGCTTCCTCATGGAACGACAATCACCATGAGAACCTAGGTGACAAGATGCCAGTTCCATGACTGCCAGAATCCCCTGATCTGAACCCAAACAAAAACGTGCGGGGCCATTCGAAAATAAAAATTACGCTTATAGGAAGCTTAGCAAACATTAGAAGTTTGAAAATTGCTTTGGCAGTCGGTTGGGGCTAAATACCGATATCATTTGCCGACTGACACATAGGCACGATGGCACTGCCGCATGCGTGGGAAATTCTGGATTTTGATTTATACAGAATTGATTTTCCCATTCTTCATTATTACTCTTGTTCCTATGCGCTACCTTTCTGGTAATCGTCATATGTGTGATTGCGATCCAACTCAGCTCGGGTAATAAGAAGTCAAAATTTTGTAGCCCTATGTGTACATCTGGCGGAAAATTGACCATAGACAACAATTGTCGCACATCTGTTAATGGATTCTCAAGTAGTCCAGCGGATAAAGTCATGGTACGTGAACGTATTCATGGGTTTGAGTCCTCCCACCGCTGTTCGAATTCCCTATTGTGAGCCCTCTGTTAGCCTTCACCTCCTTCTTAAAAATGATTTACACTTTTATTTTAATACTAAAGGAAGGAAAAGATAAAAAGAGCAAACATACTCTTGTCTGTTTGGATGGAATACGGAATTGTTCACCTTCCCAACGTATTCCACATTCGGTTCGGAGCAAACCGTAGCGACAGGGGTAAATGAGCGACGATGGACGGATTTGCCACGTTTGCAATTCACACTCTCCGAGACAGTTTGAACCAGCGGTTCTGACTGGGTGTTGTTCGGACTCTCCGCAGAAAGTCGTGAGGCATGGACTCCGGTTCCATTTGACTCATGCGCTTGTTGGCGATATCTCAAGGGCGACTGGTGTTCACGTCGCAAACGATTTGGCTTACGATCCACGCCAACCGAGACACTAATTGCGCTGATTACACTCGATGGCTGGCCGGGACAAGATGCTGCAGTGGTGACGGCGGCTGGTTCCACTGCTGGTGCAGGTTTTACGGAAACCGCAGTGCCACCGTTTGGTTCGGTCAGTTTGCTCGAGCTAGATACGGTCACAGTTTTGCCATTTCCGTTGAACTGTGTGGATTTCTTTGTTTCGGTGGAACCACGTTTTCGAGCTCTCATTCGCATCTTTTTCGATATGATCATCTGTATAGCAGATAGCAAAGCAAACCACTCTTCACATTTAAATCAAATTTGGGTTAAGCGAAACAATTTTTATTGAAGCATTACTGAAGGTTTCTGCTGGACAAATCCACTTATGTTAATCTCATCTCAAAGCTGTTATCAGCTAGATACTTTAATCATTTACTTTAATGTGTAAGTTAAAATTGCAGTAATAAAAGATCTTTAACGAATCGGTGACAATTAGAGGGCAGCAATTGACAAACAACCTCGGCTTCAGTGATTTTTACCCAGTCACCGTGGTTCCGTGGTACAACTGTTCTGCTCACAACCTTTCATCCGGGTTGCAAGCCCCATTCTCACACGATGGATATGAATTCTAACTGATGTTTCCTAAAAGACCAGGTGCAAAACCTGGACAGAATCCTCCTCATGAAGCACTGGTGCGCCGGGCTCCGAATACGACTCAAAAAATAACTTTAGAATCAAATAATACTCACTGCTGAAATAAAAGTTTACGATTATCTTAAAATCTCTACAAACTTTTTACTTGAGAGAATGACTAACACAAGAACGACCAATGCCTCGACCGTTAAAATAAAACTATATGTCAGGATTTCCCTAAGCTTCTCTGTCCTCCAACGTAGTGTTTATTCGATAGAAATATTCAACGTCAAATAAGGAGCAAATGTTTACACAAGCAGTTGTTTCAGAAACTATTCATCGTTACTTCGAAGTTTTCGCTGACCACCATGCATAGCTGACAGAAAGTCAGAAGACGACTGTTATATGCTACTAATTACAAATATTACAAGTCTCGTATCAATTAAAAGTTCATCCCTTCCGTGCTGTTATTTCGCGATCGTGTAGGATAAGAAGAGTAGACGACTTTTCCACTTTAGAAATGCAGGTGTATATAAGTGTGTGTGTATGTTTGAGAGAGAGAGAGAGTACGTGTGCATGACAATTGTTGACCGCGTCATATCGAGTGATTCCAAAACAAAGAGTGGGCGCACTTGGTGGGGTGTTCAGGCTAGTTCAAATGCATTTGACTGAATACCTTAAACGGTTAGCTGGTTGAGAGCTTTAGTCAATTCAATTCACGCAGTGCTTTAATGGTCCTTCATTCTAACTCAGCCGACGCGAGTGGAATTTTCCGCTCGGAGAGATGACTGTCGCATCCTCCATTAGGCACATCCAAAACGTATCTGACAAAGTAGGCAAACACAACACTGGTTATCGTCAACAAGTTATATTAGTCTCGTGACAGCTTCAAAAAATCAACATTGTAATGAGCATTATAACCGTATCGTCACCCTTATCAAAGATTTCTGCTGGTCAATCATTCTGATTAATAAGCTCTCCTTTTTTCCGCGATTATCCGTTCATTTTAACATTGCTTTGCTATGTTTCAGTACCAAATAGGTCGGTGCATTCTGTCCTTTTAAAGAATTGAGTGATGGAAGTAGTTTGATTGCCAAGTGCTCCCGGACCTTTTATAAGCTAGCAACAACGGCGAAGACTTCACTCAGAATTAGCTTCTATCCACGAAGCAAAAATATAAGGAAGTTTATTGTTTCTGCAAGTTATATGTGTACTGTCAATCATAATGAACTCAAAAATTTTGAAGGGGTCTTAGGATGTATCTTAGTTGACATCCATAAAAAATGATAAGGTCATTTATCCAACGTTAACATCTATTTTATCTGGTATTCTGCACACGAAGACGTTTGTATATATGGTCTGAAGGAAATTGGTTGTTAATTGGTTTAGTTTGCGTTAACTAGAGTCTAGGAGTCACGGCTGATCACGAACAGAAAGTTGTTGTTTAGGAATGACCTTGAGTTACGTCAGCTTTTATCTAGCTTCAATGTCGTTTAAACTCTGTGTTGATCGTATAGGTTGTTATCGTGACAATCAAGCAGTGAGCAAGGAACAGTAAAATCTTTCGATATCACGATAGAAGATAACGGAATGGTCGAAAATTCTCGGTTAAATTAAAATTTTGTGTTTGAACCTAACCGGCGTTTTAACCTAAACAAGGCCAAAATCTACACCATACTAGATGAATAAACTATGCCGAGCACATCTCTTTCGTGGGGAGATCGATCACATCCGAATGTAACTACAGAGTTACCTTTTTCGTGTTAAAAGTTTGCACCCATTATCACCGATATTTCATATATTATTGTTCTGATATAGCCGAAAACTATTTAGACGTTCCAACGGTCAGCGAAAATGGAATATGAACAGATGACACAAGAAAACGAAATATACTTATTCTTTGAAATAGTAGAAATTGGTAAGTGCATTAATCTTGTGATCCCTTGATTGTGCTGGTGGATGCATTGCATGTGGTAACCCGCAAAACACTTACAAAATGGACATTTCTATAAGAAAATTCCTTAAAAAGTTTTTCAAGCCATCTTTTCCTGTTCAAGTTGTTTACTTTTACACGAATTAAATGAGAACGCCATTAGGATAACCCTAAAAGAGAATGCACGACAGATGGGAGGAATCTTGTTGTTGTGGTGACAAAGATTTTCCGTTCATTTTTGGAGAGCAGACAATATAAAGAAAATGCCAGTATTTCCGGAAGGAGCTCCCTATTTCACTATACAAGTCTTTAGTATACATGTTATCCTGATTGGAGTGATTTCCTTTCAATTTGACCTAAATCGGATGAAGACATACTTGGGTTCAAGGTATGCTTCATATAAAACATGCCATTGCCTAAATCGTGATCCTGTCCTGAATATGTTCCGTTTACTGAGGTGATAATTAAATAAGCTATCTAGTCGGTGAATGACGAGATAGAAAGTTCATATATTCTTGAAGTAGGAGGTGCAATGTATTTCATGCTGGAGTTGCTGGATGCCAGATCAAAATGACCAACAAACTGCTAAAGGTGAGTCGCGGACTCATGAATTCCTATTGTTAACTTGTCTTCGGTTTACTGCAATATATCTTGAGGTGTTTGTGAATAAATCTCACGTTCTTCCTAGCTGCTTCATAATGCGTCAGGGTTCAGATATGCTAAATGATATTTCGACAAAATTTCTAGCCTATCTCCACGGTAGACAATTTTGAAGCTTACAGCCCATTATCCAAAAGATTTTTCTAGTCCTTGTTGGATACAAATTCAAGTATTTGTTTCTTGATGCTATTGCCTATCAAAGCGAAGATTTTTATCCGAACACCTTTGCAGATTTCTACAAGATCTGTATATTTTATAGCAAAAATATAAACGGTAACGCAAGGCTCATGATTTATAAGTACTATATAACTGGCTCAGTGTAATTCTATTCCATGCATTAGGGTTATTTCATGGAGACCGTCACTCACCAGTTACCTAGAACTCTTCCACAGGTGTACACTCATGAATGTGTCATTTCGATTCTGAAATGGAATGCACATTGACTTTTGGGGCCATGCAATAGGGGCAAATAAATGGTTTACGGACGTAGAGTCACGCACTACCATGCTCCTTCGGTAAGATGATATGGAACGTGGTCTGCGTCGTGAATTCCAAACTCCATCAAAACACATTGGGCTGATACCTTTGAACACGCAGGTAAAAACTTCCGGTCCAAATTTACTATGTTCACCAGTTACCTTTCAGCTCTCGAAAATGATTTTACAAAAAAACTGATTGGGTTAACTGATTGCCGTTTGGAATGAAATACAAGTAGCTTTAACTGAATTCGTTTTGGTTCACCGATAATAAATTACATTTACCTTACACCAAATTTGTACAGACATCTAATGGATTTAACTCACACTAACGCATGTTCTAATATATTTACCACTCTTTGTCCACATGTAAGAGAATATTGTTCAAATATATAGCATAGTTACAATAATTCCTGAGTTGTGACTGTCTGATTTTTACGAGTAACGGGTTTTGGAAGTAGAAATTATTTGTTCCCTTCATTTGTTACGCAACACAAGATCAGTATATCAGGAAAAGAACCATCTCCATTAAAGGGTTGCTGGTCGGAGAAGCAGCTGACGATGCGAGGGGAAAACAAACGTCCGCAGTCTCTACGTTCAAACCACGTGACGTTAACCGCTCGACCACCGCGGGACAACTAACGATCGCTGTGGAGTTCGTAACCGGCTGATTAAATAATATGTTACGGTGCTCCGCTGTTCCGCGACATAGTTTTTCCCTGTTCACACAGTAATGCGTCCATTCTTCGGGTTATTCGAGGCATTATGTGTGGGATTTCAGCCATTCTCACCATATTGCATAATTGTGGTGGTTTACTACATCAGATGGCCTTCTGATAACTATTTTATCAACAGGTTTCAAATGCAGATTTCCACATACCCGTCTAAGACTTCTAAACACTTTGTTTCCCTATTACGCGATTCTGTTTGCGTATTTGACCCATGAATGCCCATGTGTATTAAGGGCTCATTAGCATCATTCAGCGTTAAGAGGGCAGGGCCAGCCTCACTGACCGCAGTCTTTCTCATCATCCTACATGCTGCTATAGAAGTAATGAATGTGTGAGGTGAAGAGACAGTGGACCACCAGAGATAAAAAGTGAAAAGAACACCGTGCTAGCCAACAGAAGGACTATAGTCTAACTGTACATACGCATCTTGTCAATCATTCTGACTCGGCAGTAAGTGAGAACAGGATCGCCATTGTCCACGGTTCGCTTTGACGTTCAATCCATCTGGTTGATTATTCTTTCGGACCCCAACGACCAAGACGTGGGACACCTACTTCACCTAAGTTTGCTGTACATTTTCTCATTCCACACTGGCGCGTCATCTGTTGCCTACCACATGGCTTCTTCTATTGCTAGGCAGGATTGAAAAACCGGACACTATGGGATAGACTTGTCTTTGTCGTACACAACATGTCCAACCAACGGTCTACTAATTTGGATATGCTGTGGTTGAGTATTCTCTGAATAGACTCTTAATGCTTTATTCCTAACTTTTGATGTCACTCATGCAGTCGCTTCATCCTATTCTCGTGTTAATACCCAAAAATCGATCGGCGAAAACGTCCTGCCGAAGATCTACAGCATGAAAACTCCATGATTGTCAACCATACAAGCGAACTGAACCCACTGTGGCACAGTGCTCACTTCTCAACTTCAGTTGCACAAAAGCTTTAGTCCAACACAAGTCGACCGACCCTTTGATGCTCCTGTACTTACCCCGTCACCATGCTACCATACATTACCCCGCAGCTGCCGAGTTAAATCAAACGATTGCTAGTAGCTCTTCGTCGGGTTTCAAACTCTGAACTACTGACTTCCAGTCTAGCATCAAACTTTTGCTTTATGCTAACCGAAGCTAAAGTACTTGTGGATCTATCTAGTACATGTTGCAAATGTTTCGGACACTTCGACAAGCGGACATGCTCGATATTTGCCAGTCCGAGCCCACATCATGGAAATCCCTTAAAATAAGTATGCCAGGTAAGCGGCGACAATTGCAACGTTTGTCGTCTGCATTCGGGCGAGAAACATTTATTCATTCTTACAATTCATAGGTAAATCGGGATTATAAGTGGCTAATAGATGATATTGATTTTTAACTTAGGCGTAAAAGCTTAACGCAAGACAACTATGACAGTCAACGACCTCTCTGTAACTAATCTAATTGGATTATTTTCATGTATTCTGCTCAAGGCCCAACACCGATCTAGAAATGGATAGTTCAAAATATATAGTAACTGAACGTGGCGCTTGAAAACAAGAAAAATGTTAGAGTTAGTGCAACTAAAGTTAGGCGGTTGCTTAAACTGAAAGCCTTGTGTTTGCGATCGAATTCTATCAAGATGTGGGAGTGGAGCGAGCAGCTGGAAGTATCTGCAGCTCCCTCTCTTTCTCACCTGGTATAGTCGATTGCGGTATTCGGAGACACTGAGCTGCACATTGTCGTCCAATGGAGGAACCACGTGATGTGACATGAGTATGATATCGTCCGGACAATAGAACCTACAAAAACAGAAATGCGTCCTGTGCGATTTATGGATAAACCAAAAGCAAATATCATCAAAAACTGTACAGGTTTTACTTTTGGTATTTTTTCGACTGCTCTAACACGATAATATTTAGCCGTTATTCGCGTAAAGTACGTTGTAATTAATTTTAAGGCCCAGGATGAAATGATGATTCTAGAAAAATTAATTTTGCAGATGTGTAAACTGTCTCCCCCAAGCAGGAAACTGGACCATTTAGAGACTACCGAACAACCTGGCGCCGAAGTAAATTTCACAATTCCTGTTGGGCCCAAAAGAGATGAAATTTTACTCAAACGTCGGAGCATCTCACAACCCCGGTAATGGGGGACCTAATAAAAACTCACTGATTTGGCGCTCCTGTAATACATGCTACCAAAACGATGAGTCTTCACTTGAACCAAATATTCGAGGAATCGAGTCAAAGGAAACACAATGGTAAAAAATAATATTTCTGACTTATTTGATGAAGTAATCCTTTGGAAGTAGTTTTTTAATGCCTTGGTAACTGAAACCCTAAAGGCAGTAGTTGATTATCCCCCCTCCGAAATCGGATCTAATTTCATACACTAATAGAAGCAACATTTGTTCTTTCCATTATTCGAGAACATGAAAAATAGTCATTAGTTCTGGCAAGTTCCCCATGCTAAATCCAAGCAGAATGACCCAAATCAGAAGAAACTGGCGCCCCATTGGTTTTAAAATGAACTCAAGTATACCGATTGAGGAAATTTAGTAACAGGCGAATCTGTTTTCTCGAGCGAAGTACACGGAACAAATGGCTCCATCACTCGGTGGAAGACTATTGCACGTGCTGAAATTATTAATTGGTTACTGCTGCTTTTATCAATAGTCAAAATTAGAATCCATATTTTTGCAAGCCTAACGATCGTTTGAATGCGGTGCGCTGCATTGCCAATCTCGTATGTCCCAACCGATTCGTTCAGTTTAACGACAGACACCTCCTGAATATAAACTTAAAACCATTTGTTTCAAGATCCTGACGATACATTTTTCCGAACTTCGGAACGTTTGTCCTTGCTGTTCTGGTTTCCTGATCCCGAGGACCAAAATTCATTCTTTATCCTGAGCTTAACCATTCCTATTATTTTTCTGGTTATTATTGGACTGGTCTTTTCTCGTGAGGCGGTCTATATCCCGATGGTAATTCTTTTATCATCATTTGGAATTCAACGATTAAAATAACTAACTGGCTTAGTGGTAATCACCGTCAATACTTGTTTCGCGAGCCCTTACTTGCACTACAATGTAGTGTCAGACAACAAGTTTCACATAACTTCTACCAGACAAGATGGCGACAAGAAATCCTCGAAGTTTTCATGTAGTTCTTCATGCACCATTAACATCCAGCATGTGGCTGAAAATCATTGAAGCATTGTACACTTGTTTCAACCTTGCTAGGAATCTTCAGCATTGCATACCTATTGCTGCGGAACCGGGACGTGAACCCGGTACGAACGATCGTGGGTTGAACGTCCCAGCCAGTTGACGAATCCTAACAAAGGCGAAACATTTGTACAGTAATTCGGCGGTTTTCAGTGACAAGTTAGATGTTGACACTGCATGAAGAATCACTTCGAAAGTTACATTAAATCTATTACCACAAATTCTCAAAGTATTAGAACAAAAATGTGGATGTGAATCCCACTGAGGTTAGTGTACCTTCGAACGTAAGAATGTTTCAACGCTTCCAGAGCAGTGATTCTTTTGTGTGGGTTGAAGTGTAACATTTTGCTCATCAAATCTAGCGCCATTTTATCCGCATTTGATAAGACCTGATCGAGTGGTCGACGTTGCCTGTGTGCGGGATGTATAAAGTAAAAGGTAACAGAAGTTTGAGCATGGACGC
>LUCM01009537.1:45747-87999 GCA_008360955.1 Fasciolopsis buskii
TTGGGGGGATGGATCACATTACGAATTGCGAAACCCCGAGCAGCTTTCACGAAGCTGCAACACTTGTGGCGCCACCGTGACATCCGGATTTCTCTCGACGGGAGAGCATGCAATGCCACAGTTCGTGATGTTTTTCACGGTTGTGAGACTTGGTCTATCCACGCTGATGATGCCCGACAACTTTCCCTGTTCGACCACCGATATCTCCGAAGCATTGCTGGAGTCTGGTGGGAACATCGGGTGAGCAATGATGAGGTGCATTGTCGTGTGTTGGGTGCGGGCAGTGGTCCTCTGACTAGGCTATTCACCCTTAACTGCCTCCGGTGTTTAAGGTCCAAGAGATGAAGATTGTTGTTGGTTGGAGACGCTGATGTCCGTGGCATAAATGCTTTATGGCTTGTTTATCGAATTCGTTCCCCTTAAAATGATCCGAAATCAACCAAAAAATCTAACTGCGCGCTGTGAAAACAAAATCTTCTGTCTGTCTTATGATTTAATATTTTTTCTTTTGTGTTTGTCCCAATTCTGATGTTTCGTTTGCATAGTGTTGTCGCCATGCGTGTTTTTAGGTCCGTAATATACTATAATGTAAATATGTAGTGTTGTTATTGCTTGACTGTTCACCTCACGAGTATCCACTTTGTCTTTTATTCTGGTTACTGTCCTACCATCATAATTATTTCTAAACCAAACTTATATACATATATATATAAACGTTGAGATTCGCATTTGGATTGCACACGCTCCATCACCAGTCGGAGGACATCGTGAGTGTGTGTGCGTAGTTGGCGGTGTTCCTCCGTATTTATGAGTATGCTAGTAGCCTTGATCTTTAATCTCGTCAACGACCTTGGGCCCGCACCTAGACGTCTGTTTTACTGCTTGGCCTTTGCGATCTTGATCTATGACCTTAGGGGATAGACGTTTTGCTTGAGTGGTTCGGTCTCTTCAGCTGTAAATATTTGGTGGCGTGATCCCATAGTCGTTTCTGCGGATGTAACTTAGGTTTATGACTGTGGTTCCGCATGTTTTTATTCCCGGCTTTCTTATCTTGGTAACGATTTGCTCTTCATCCGATATGTCTATTGAATAATTGTTTTGAAGAATACCAAGCTTCCGAAAAGCTCCCTTGTATACCTTGTGGTTGCTTGGTGCAAAATTTCAACTACATCCAGATTGAACTTGTGTCCTTATTGGTCTCCGTGGAAGGATGTATGAGAGAGAGAGCGTTGATCATACCGCCTTGTAGGCAGTTTATGTTCGTACATCCCAGTGAACACTGCCGTCAGTTTGGGCGATGTCGCACTTGCGGCAATTCATGCAACTCACTTAATGTATAAGGTTGTTGTTCTCAGTTTTGATCTGTCCTTCTGGTTTCCATACGACTCTTCTCCGTTTTGGATAGCTTATGAGCCACTATGGTTTCTCGGATTTGCTGCATGCTTGTAGTTCTTGAGGTACGACTGAATGGCTTTCCTGTCCGTTTACGTTTCCCGTGTCAGTTACCTTCTTCATCCCATACAGTTTTTTCTTCTTATGAATCTCTTTGGATATCCGTCTCGGTGCAGCAACTCTAAAGGGTATTTTTCCTCTTGTTATCTCCGTTCTGGTATGTTGTATTGAGTTGTGACTTTGCTGAATGGGGTTCGAATGTACGACCTTTTGTGGTTATTTGGGGGATCGCTGTAAAAGCTTAGTATGTGTTGGTGTCATCGACGTATCTAATCCAAAGTTTTAGCCGAATTGGTGGTAGTGAAATCTTTTCCAAGGCTAGCATAATGGCCTCAGCGGGAAATCCAGAAATGTGTGAACCCATCGGCGGTTTTGTTGGTTTGATTTTATCCGTCACCATTGAATTTGAAAGACGTATGTAAGCACAGACCCAGTAGTTCTCAAACCGTCTGTGTTCCCGATGGTTTGTCCCGGTAGTGTTCTCGCAGAAGTTCTCTGATCATGTCCTTTGCTGGACCAGAATCAATCGAAATGAAGAGGGTAGTGACGTCAAACGAAATCATCACCTCGACTTCAACAGTTCTGGTTTTCACTTTTACCAAGAGCTGCTGGGTTTAGGTCACGGAGTAGCTTAATCTGCATATTAATTGTTTCAGAAGTCTCCGTAACTCACTTACCAATTTGTTTGTTGGAGTTCCAAGCAGATGGGTAATGCGTCTGAATAGGATACCTGCTTTGTTTACCTTCGGTACTCTGTAAAATTGAGCAGAGTTTGAAGACTCATCTTTATCATTCCTCTTTCGTTATCCTTTTCATGTCCAATAGCTGTTTTGGAATTTTGTTCATTTTCCTTTCCAGTATGGTGGTTGGATCAGCACCGAGATGGCCGGTGATGAGGTTGTGTACTGGTTGTTTTTCCCACATAATTTAGTCGGTTTTGTCCAGAATTACCGTCATTCTTTCTTTGTCACCGTGTGAGATAAATATTCTTTTATTTTTTTTCAAAATGTATAGCTTTTGTGTTCCTCGAGAACGAAGAGGACGAAGACACGCTAGGATTCATCATGATCCTCAGTTTATAATATTTCGACATTTCTTGTACTCATGGCCGTGGCATGTGCGAAATGCAAAACTAGGGAATCAGCTTGCCAACAAGTTAACTGGTCTTTCTGAAATGATGGAAATTTTTGATGTGAATTCACGCAGAAACATTATTTCCTAGTCTTTCCACTGCTACTTAATGGTTTTCATTTCACTTAGTACGTGACATGTGGTTTTTCTCGGAACCTTGGTTTTCCCTATCATATTGAACTTTTGGTCTGTCTTACTAGGTAACGCTTTTTAAAGGATCGCGCAGAACGGTTAAGAGGAGGAACTGCGAAAATTTAATACTTTTATCTTGAATTCGATTTGCACACGTCTTAATTACTTTTATCCGTATAACCTTTTTCCCTGCATTGGGCGGGTGTACAAATGATCTTTATTCAAGAGCCCCTAAACGTATGCCAGACGTGAGTTGCTGATAATTCTTCGTCATCTGTATGATTCTAAGCTTAAGGACGAGGACAGTAGGACATTAGTTCCGAACAGAACACAGCCACACATCATTATCCTTTTCGAATATGAAGGCTGAAGACCCAGATCAATCGGCCGTCGCTAACTTTAAGAGTAGACTTATTTTCAAGCGTTTTGTAATCGGTAATATATATATATATATATATTAAATTATGCAAGAAATATAGCTGAGTTTCATGATTGACATGCAGTCAAATTTTGGTCTGCCTCGTGATTATCCCAATTTCATCGAAATTGCCACCGAGCTTTTGTTCCGATTTCTTTCATCATTTCAAAAAGGCATACACAGTTGTACTGTGACTGGTCCCACTTCTACCTAACAGTGGCAAATCACAAAATTACAGTCATTTTACATGAAGTAACAGGTAGAACCGCGGGAATTCAAACCTGAACAGTTTGCAAACAGCAGCTGCTGGCGGCATGCACGGTTCGGGGTTACTTTTGACCAAGTTCAGTTGTTGTCGTAGTAACGGGGAGCAGAAATAGTTGCCAAACAATCCATTGCAACCTTTTTACAGATTGGCATGCATGATAATCTTTGATGAATAAATACAATAGTGTAACTGGCACAGTATCGCATGAATAGAGGAACTTCCTTTTGTGTGTGTGCTCGTGTGTGTGTGCACTACTCATACGCTACTCGAATGGTGGGTGTATTCAATAAGCCACACCTTTATTTTCATTCCCATCTCGTCCACAAAATACTGACGGTGCATCCAAATGGGCATTTGTGAACCTATGCATTTATCAGTTTGTCAGTGATCATCAAAACTGGCCGGGAAATGAGAAATTGCGTGGCCGAACTAGAACCCAATTATCGGTTTATTCATCCAAATTCGTTTAGTTCACATGACCCACTGTGGATGAACGGAGCTCACTCGCCCTTCCCCCATACACACACACATACACGCAAACACAATAGTACTTCTTCTCTGAGTTTCTCAGTGGAGTGTTCCGGTTTCATGATAATCCAAAAGTCATGACAACCGTAGATTCGTAAGTGTAAAACAGGTCAATGCATAGTTTAATAGGCCACCAATATGTAAAATTTTATTCAGTTCCAGTCACCAGGTTACTAACTGTCATAGTAGCCCTCGCAACAGAGCTGTTCCATGCAACTTGTACGAACGGGATAATGATAAATGGGAATCATGTTTACTAAAATAAATTGTCGACTGAGAAATCTGTGAAACGTTCTAGGTCAATCACGACAATATTATCACAGATACTTTACAAATCCCATCCGTAATTTGGTCACATCCCATAAAGTGACCTAGTGTAGTTTTTTGTACTGCCCCAAGTGTAATTTACTCTGGATGGCTCTCATCCAGTAATGGTGGGTTTGGAAATATCTGCTTCTGTAGAACGCAGACCCTGATATATTTCGTGCGTGAAAACAAATAAGAACATCATATTTCTTAGTCTAATTTAAGCAGAAATCTGCTGATGATAAGGTCATTTCCCAGTGGTATGGTTCTCTCTAGGCTGGTTGCTGGAGGCATTTGGGCGATTGGTACTTCGCGATTGCACAAACCGTGGAAGGAACTTTTGGGAGCTCCAGCCGGAGCTTTTGGTTCAGAAGTTTCATCCACAGGTCGGTGGGGCTCAGAGCAGTAGCTTACTCATCACTATCCATCCTAATCAAAGCAATGGACTGAAAAGTCCTCACTATCTTGCGCGACATTCAATGTAACGTAGAATTCGATTTATTTTGTTAATTAATAAGAATGGTGAGCAAGTGCTGCCAGAAAATTCAACCGCTATGCGAGACAACAATTAGGGTGCCTGACCAAGGCATTTGGTTCCTACAATAAAGTATCAACAAGTCAGTGAGGGAGACTGAGTGGAAGCCAGTCAGCCGAGACTGAGTTGCCGGATTAAATCATCCGCAGTCTGAAGGACTAGGAGATAAAATCGTCGGGCCCTTTACCCATCGGTCCTCCAGGGATGAGATTCACTAGAAATCATTCTCGCTGAGGGAGTTACAGCACAGAATTTATGGTTTTGTTATCATAGTGATAAGCCACAAAGTATCCTCATTTCAGAACCCGTAAGTTTAATCGTATATTTTTCCTGTAATGGCCTAGATCTGACGGTGATCAACCTGTCATCTTTGTGAACTTTCAAACCTACATCCTTGGATTCGAGACGGCCGTTGTGATGTAATTCACAATTTGACAACTTCTGGTTAGCCACCGTCCACTTTCTAAAATAATCCGCAGTGCGAAAATGTTGCAATTACTGATTTTTTGTTGATTTGTGACCTATCCGTCTAGAAACGGGTATATACACTCGCGTTCATCGAGTCACCCGTTGTTTACTTGGTACGTGACTATGGTAACAGCTCGGTGGGTGTGTAAACCCTCCTTTTCAACCTACTGAAACTGGCCTATGAGGCTCTCTTACTTGACTCCATCCCAAATGTGCCTCCTGGCAGTGTACCAATCGTGCAACAAAAGATTGAAGTCTCTGAAACTGCTGGAGTCAGCGAGCCTGTCCCGGATATTTGTATTGAGGACAGCCATAATGTGGGGAAAGATTACGTAAGGAGAACGAAACTATGGAATTTTCAAACTGACTGTCTCCTGATGTGTCCCTATTTTCTTCCTCTTTCAGGATTTTCAATACTTACTCTTGGTGCAGTTGAAAAGTCACGTATCTAAGTCTGACGCTTTACATCCGTTTTCGTTGATCTGAATTAGATCTCCTCCATCCTGAACAAGCAAGAGCAAAATAAATAGTATCTGGCCAGTCAGGCCGTTTTTCATTTATTACTCAAAAATAATTTGTTGTTTATTTACAACATCCTCATTGTTTTGGCACTACTCCTAACATACTGTTGGTTATTATTGCTAGACACACAGCTGGTTTGTTTTAGTTGTACTACAAAACTAGTCATTCAGATGGCTTTTCGATCTCATAGGCCAAATCGAGCTACGTGTGCTACACAGTAGTACATCCAACCATGGTGTCCTTGTTTCCGGATCCGTGTGCAGTTGAATCGCTCAAAAGCAGGGAGCTCCTTTTTATAGTCTTTCACCTCTGCCTGTAGTTAAGAACATCCCACCAGAAAGTCAGTTTTTGTTGATTTCACGGCATTGAAATGAACTAAAACTGTCATTTAGTTCGTTAGTTAGTTTCGATCTGTCCTATCAAGTAAAGAAAAAATTCAATGCTTCTGAGCGAATCCCGTAAGCAGGCTTTCATTTAGAGAATTATACAGTTCATTCAATCAGTTTGGCTCAACATTACCCTTTCACCAATCTGCTATGGTTTTGACTGCTACCTCAAGATATCAACTGCTCAAGCAGAAAAAAACATGTGATAATGAAACATCGTTAGCAAAATAATACGCTAAAATATACGGAAGAAGAACGGTTCTCAATGCAGGAACGCCAGTGAACGCGAAACTCAGCCATATCACCTATGGCTTCCAACTATCGCTTCGGGAGATCTCGTGGTCCCAACTCCGAAGTTTGACTGCTCCTACAGGAACCAGTGCACTGGTTAAAGCTCCATCACGTTTTGCTCATGTCATCGGCTGGTCACTCCGAAACATCCTCCCACTATTACCTGCCTCGGAGAACAGCGTACCACGGAACAGGCGCTATGTGGGTATACGCAAACAATGTCCCAACCTGTTCTGATTTAGTGCCTATACTAAAGGCTGGATCCTAGGACACAGTACCTTATGCCTAACGTCTGAGTTAATCACACAATTCTCCTGCCGTATTTTACCAATAGTACGAGACAAGGGTGTTCAAACATCGAAAGTCTTCGCATATCTTTTGCTCTTAACGGTCACGTTTCGCAACCATAGACTAGTACCGACTTCACTGATGCCGTGTATACTCGACCTTTGATCGATAACCGGATGTCACGCTAACACCACAAATGCACCAAATTATCAAATGCCAATCGGATCTTCTAAATGAGTGAACACATTTCTTCCGATATCCGACCGCCAGGTGAAATACAACTACCAAGTAACTAAATCTGCCCATCTCATCCAGATATTCCCAGGCAAGAACAAAGTTTGGCTTTGAGCCACTTTAGTCCCGCAACAACATTTTGCACTCCGAAGACGAAAAATGCATTCCAAACATACGAACACCGCCCTTCAGACGATCGAGAAAAACCTGCAGTTTACTCGAATCTTCACTCAGCAGCACAATGTCTTCCACATATTCTAACGCAGACACATTTTTGTCTGACCAAATATCAATACCACTTCTTTCACATGAAAATAGAGCTGTCTCCATAAATATCTCAATGATCTTAGTGATAAAAGGGAAAGATGAAAGCAGCCATCCCGAACAAACACCACTTTTCGCGGTCAACTCGGGTGAACTCGGCTTCGGCTGTTCACACAGCGATTGGATGAGTGAAATGAATTTCACTGATACACCTTTCAAGGAAAGGGGCATCATCACAGAACTGTACCATCATCTGAGCCGAATGCGAACTTCACATCACGAATGATCGAGACGGAAACCGGCTTGATTCTCTTTCTATCTCCTTCAAACACACACGCAGACACATCTTTCGCGAGTACTAAGTGATAGGCCGGAAATAATTTCCGGGAGCAGTTTGCTTATTAAACCAACTCGTTCCAAGATTTCTAGCTAGGAGAGCTTTTTGCCCTATTTGGGTGAGTGTGCGGACATTGAAAGGATCCAAGTGAAGTGAACATTTAGGTTCAAGCAATGTTTGTGAGCTATTTATTTCCCTTCCCTTATTTCTGTCATCCGATTAACTCATCAAGTGGCAGTTCTTTGTGACAACTTGTAAGGTCCCTGTATCTAAAGAACGGAAATTAGAAAGGTTCTCTGTAGGAAGGATGCTGAAGTAACTCGGACGATCGATACTTTGCGGCTGCCCACATGGTAGAAGGGTTTTTATTCACTTGACTCAAAAGTACTAACCACAAGGTGATGCTACTTTAACCCAGCGGGGAAACTCGGAGTAGGCATATATTTATCCCTACCTACTCAGCTCGAAGTAATGGATAGCACGTTCCTCATTATCTTGTACGACGACCGACGTAGTATAAAATTAATTATGTTCTGGTCATTGGGTTTTTAGAGGAAGACTGCCAGGGAGTCCAGCCACTAGGCAGGATAGTAGTTAGGGCTCCTAACCAAAGCCTTTGGTTCTAGCAAGAACCTCTCCGCAATGGAGCTGGGAGTGGCTGAGTGGAAGCCCATCTACTTGGATCAATTATTCTTCCACTCAGTTTCCCGATTGAGTTGCCGGTTCAAATCAAACTTCAACACAGAGGACTGGGAGACTACTTCGTCAGACCTCTACCCATTGACTTTCCAGGTATGATTAGACCTTCGGCTTGAGATAAGCCATCCTGCATAGTTCGTGGGGTCATGGAGGCACGCAAGCCGTCACACCACGACGAGCTGCAGTCCCATTGTGACTGGAAGTATGTAGCTGCAGAGCATAGAGTTAAAGCTTTGGTATAATCTATGCTTGATATACCTTCTGTTTGGGTCTCAGGTGCAATATATACTTTTCTGATAACTGCCTTAAGCTGTGCCTTGGGCAACAGGGACAGGCCGGGTCTTTATTAGCAAAAGTTTCACCGAAATTACTTGCTTAATGATCAGGCAAACGGCCCTATTTCAATGTGGGAATATTGCCTTCGATATTTACTCAGAAAGCCAGTTGATGGACTTTGGATGAGTGGATTCACGTAAGTCAAAAGCACCTCTCCACTACATCTAGAACATGCAGTGTACATAGGTTTCTAATGGGTTTCTCATATTTTATTTGGAAAGCGCTTTTGCAAGACTGTGTTTGCTTAAAGCCGAACACTGTTCCTGAAGTCAGGCAAACCAGATGAAGTTATTAGTCGTCAGTTACATTTCACCAGGTGGTAGTATATGCGATGAAGTAGCATTGTGTACACGGAAGGCGGGATTTACTTTTATCAATTTGTGACACCTGTGGCATCGGCGTGACCTCGAATTTAATTCAGTTGCCTTTGCGGACTGATATGCAAAGACTATTTGTAATTGACCATCGATATTTGCCTGTTCCTAGAAATCGATATCTTCCGAGTAGCTCCTACATTAGACGTGAATTGTTGGCTTAGATCTTAGTCAACCAGATAGGCAGTGGTTCTGATAAAATTAAAATGGTTGAGCCACATATACCCACAAGCCGGACACCTTGATGCACATTGTCCCTAGGGGCAGGTGGAAACTGGAAAATGAATCAACGTGGTCTGTTCACAACTTGCCGAAAACTGGTGGATTGCGCCGAGTAGACTCAGCCGGCTTATCGGGTTGGGCCCATGAATAATTCCGGAGGGACATTTGGGATCCCTAGATGATATGACTAGTGTCATAGTCACTGGTGTTCTTGAGTTTGAATGCTTCTACACCTCCACATTCCTCCCAAACTATGATGTTAAGACTATCCTGTCATTAGTATGCAGTGCTATGAGGCCTCAGACAAAATTAAGGCAGGTTATTACAAGGTGAGTGGTCGTAAATAGCAAGATGAACCCCTTAAAGTCAAAGGTTGAACCATGGATTGCAGTTGGCTCCTTTGATTCTAAGTATTGAAGGGTTTCTTATCGTCTAATAGCCCCGGATTTCTCCGCAGCTTAATAGCCGAGCATCGCAGTTCAAAAACAACTTTCGCAACAAGCATGGTGATTCGCTTCTAAGCTGGGACACATTTCTTAAGCAGCGGCGTAGATTCCCAAACTACGGAAGAAACGTACTTTTTGTCTAGGTCTACCAAACGACAGAAAAACGCCTCGCATCATGGACGTCAATTTTCCTCAACAGGCGAACCATCTTGGTCCAAGTTGATTGGTCTTATCCCAGCCATTTTCCGTAAATGGTAGTGTTCCTTAGAATTCCGAACTTGCACCTACCCTTTTTGTTTTATCAACTAGTGGTCTTCGGTGAACCATCTCCAACCTAATCCATTCTTTTGCGGATGTCGCCATCCCTCACTGTTCTATTTCTTACCACATTTTCCGCTAAGCAAAAGCCAAGCTCAATCGTGACCATTGCAACTCCACTGTATCCCTAAACTCTGATCTTCAGCACATCACCCCCTGGAGCTTCAACAAACCCTCTACATGTAATGCCTTCAGAACCTCTCTTTTCAATTTCCTTGAAACGTATTTTTCTTCCTGCATTTATCCTATGACTTTTCTGTTTTGAATTAAATAGACTGTTTATCTTCGTGGCATATGCATTAATTCTTCGTCATTCTGATTCTCCTTCATAAATGAGGTTGCTTCTGGCGATATGAACAGAGCTGATTCTTTTTCTCCGTTCCAACATTGCTTTACCTCATCTCCTTGCCTTCTACTTTATGAAGCTCGAATCTTCCCCGCAATCGAATACTGCAACCTTGTGTGGAATGGAGCCCCGTCCACTTCGTCTTCTCTTCTTAATCGTGTTCAAAGAAAGGCCATCCTGCTGATTGATGGCTCTTCAATGATATCTACTTCGCAGTCACTAGCTCATTTTGGGTAGTTGTTTCGTCAGCCCTTTTCAACCGATATTATTTTGGTTTTTGTTCTTCGAACCTTGCTTCAGCAATTCCTTTCCCTGTAACGCTTTTTCTCTTTTGACACATAGGCAGATAGTCATCCTAATAAAGTTCCTGTAACTAGGTTTAGTACATCTTTCAGTCTCATTTTTTGCCCTGACTACGAAACTGTAGAACACCCTTCCACATTCATTATTCCCAACCACTGTCAACTTCTCATTCTTCAAAAGCGCGATCAACCAACTTGTTTTTACATGAATATTTCCCCGCTCCTTCCATTTGACTGTCCTATGCCTGTGAAATTGATCTCTCATAACGTGTTTTATGCTACAAAGCAGAAAAAACGAAATGAGATGAGATAATGACCTAGTAGAACCATAATACTCACCTACATAACGGCATGTAAGACAGAACCATAACTTCCGCTCACCGATAAGAAAATATTAGCGATGGCAGCTCATAGTAGCCCGAAACAAGAACGATCAAGAAAACTGGCACACAGGCACCGTTCGTCCATCCTGTGAATTCAAGGCGTGACCGACTGGCACACAAGCACACGCACTTATCACCTGTTACTTGATTGAGTCAAGCTGTATATTTTTGGGTTAGCCATCCGGGTATTTATGCAGCTAATATGTAATCTCATACTCCAGTGACTACTAATCTGTAAGTTTATCAGCTACAGGTTCGCTGATTCGCATTAATTTATTGCCATACACTCACCAGCTGAAGGACCGACCGCAAACGCCGCACGGTCAGACAGTAGAAGATAATTGGTACACGCTCATCTACTCTAAATGCGCTGTAACAGAACTGAAGAACCGATTTATTTTATGCAACGCCAGTTGCAACCACTGCAACTTAACATCATTTAGACTTCGGAGAAATGATACTAAATTCAGGGATCTGATTCCCAGGTTGGCAGTACTTATTCACGAGGATTATCACAGGACAACTTCAAAATTCGTTGAATTTCATACTAGATTAAAGGGATAACAAGAATTTTTGAGGAATCTTCTGATCCTCAGAACCAACCAGGTGACTCGATGAGCCAGTAGGTACATTATGTTCGATCCTGTTTGAAGTCACCTCATTTGTGATCGATTCAACCGGTCCGAGGAATGGTGAACATAATACAATAGACATCTGATGTAAGTGGATCAGTGGAGCTCAGTGAAGCTATGGAGAACAGATAGGAAAATATTCAGAATGTCAAAGCTTTAGCATTAGTAACCGCAGCTTTTCCGGTCAAATCGGACCGGCATAAACAGGTTAAATGGAAAACGGGAACAACGAAGTCAACCACTTGTTTACTTTGTGTACCGGCCACTTAGTTACAGAATACTGTTCGAAGACTGCAAACAATTCATCACTCTCTTAAAGTTACGAACCCTTATTGGGCTTATTCATTCCCGTGGTAGTGTTTCTGAAAGCCTGATCAAGATTTAATCTCGATAACCTTTCTTGGAGTTTAATACAATGACATGAATAAGGTGAGTCCATTCCAGAGAAGAACTTTTTCCGATCAAACACCGTAATTCGAGACGGCTGCCATCATGCTGATAATGTCCGTGTCAGTTTGCGTTGACATACCTATAAGTAAAACTTCAAATGCCCCAAGAGGTTACGATAAAATCAAATTAGACCATCAGGAATAACAGTAGTAATAATAAAACTCATTCATCTTAAGATCAATCACCCTGGCACTCACTTTTTGATCCCGATGAATCACCTCGGCCGAGTGCAAATATGCGGTTGCTTTGAACAGTTGATACATGATGTATTGTTTGTGCACATCACGCAGAATGTTCCCCTTTTTGATCACATTATGCAAATCCGTCTCTGTTGGTGGCATCGTGGCATAAAAGGATTGAAAACAAGAAAACGTGGAGATCAACACCTAGGCGATTAGTGCAGTATCTCCTTGTTTTGCTTTATTTGCCACATGACTGGTATCAATCAGTGTTCCTTACTGAACTCGTTAGCCTAAAGCATCGTAAAGGCAACTAATCAACTCTAAGACACCCGTTTAAGGATTGAAATGCTGTGTTTTCATTCCGCTACTATTAGTGCTACTAGTGCATCAACTAGCGACCGGCATCTCAAGTTCAGCAACAGGCTGACTCGTCTGTCTGTGGCGCACCCCTTCCTTCTAATCCTGCGCTCTGCACACATGTATAAAATGGCTAGAGGCTATGTGATTTTCAAGCTTCTCTCTTGTATGTTCCTCATAATAAAGATCGTTTATGCTATCCGTCTTCTGAAATATTGTCGGAATTACTGGCTAGACTGAAGGCAACTATGTTCTCTACTACCAGTGAAAGCAAAGGTTATTCCACTTCAAAATCTGAATCAAAGCCGGTCGAGCTGCATAAGAAGAGTCACTGTTTCATCAACTGTTAGTGACAGAAACGCTAAATTCCAGTGTTCAACTGAATGATATTAGGGATACTCAACAGTAAATTGATAGCATTAGTCAATAGTTTGATCACTATAAATCATCAAGCAATTACTCACGTTGTTCACATTTATTCGTGAAAAATCTATCAAACCGACTGACAGTTTCGGAGGGACGCCCACCTAAGTTCTGTTGGTAAAGTTTGCTGATAATCTGTTAATTCACTGATAAGTTGAAAACCACATATGTCTCTTCTAGAGGTTTTAAGTCAAAATCAGAACATAGTATACCAATGACTGTCCTAATCCTAACTCCGAGGCGATGTGCACAGACTTTCATTTGTTTAATCAAAAATCATTGCTCCAAGCAACTATCTGGTCTGTATAATATAAATAACCAAGCTCAATATAATATTCTGAGTACTGATGTCACTGTTGGTTGGCTCCATCCGTGTCCGTTTCATTTGAACACTTATTAACATACCCATATATTCAAAAACCAAATAGATATCCTTGTCCGAATTCGCGCGGATCACATTGTACAGACTGATAATGTTCGGATGTTCACCGAAATCTTGCAGAAACGAAATTTCGCGGAACGTGCGCTGAAAAGTGTGAAGCAAACAAAAATAGATGAGGATCGGTATACAGATCACATAACGGAGATAGATGTCGTACTTTCACCATACCTGTGCGTCAGTCTGGTTTCTGAAAGCATCGAAAATTTTTTTCAGAGCAACCGTTTCTTTGGTTTTCTTATTCACAGCTTTCCAGACAATCCCGTAAGCCTGCATTCAGGGTGGACAGATAAAAAGTAAGCATGGATCAGTTAGCACTGGTTAACGACTTCGGTTTTCTGGTGCCAGACTAATAACAGGTCAGAAATTTGTGAATGCTTACTAGTCGTCAGTTAATACTTAGTGACACCAAAGACCACAGTACGGTCAGAATGGGTGTTTTGGGCTACTAGTTAGCTATTTACCTTGGGGGTTTGTTAAACTGCCTCCAACGTACCGTGCATTTCAAATGATTTCTGTCAAGGAAGTCCTGTGTACTGCTTCCCCGCGGCCGAACTAGTGTCATACTCGTGTGAGAATTAAGACGAATCCCTGGCGCTCTCCACCTGATATTTGCTTTTCGGTTTCAGGTTGGAAGGCTAAAACTTAGTTCCAAACCAACAACGAGAGGTGTACGAAGCGTTTGGTTATGTGATCACTGGTATCTATGGGCTAATATGCTGAACACCTGGGGCATCCGGCCGCATCCGAACGGTGCATGAACTCAGCCATCTGTCATCAGCTTCCACTGAATTACCAGACCTTCAAACATCCCTACCTCTTCGTAGATTAGTCGACTCGACTTCGGTATTCAGCTTTCAAAGGCCTTACGGATCTCGGTAGATAGCCGAAGACGTGGACGTGAAGACACAATGACCTTGCCTACGTATAGTTGACTATAGACAATATTTCTTGTTCTTTTTCTGTTTCTTCGTTTTTCTTTTGCCCTTTAGCTGCGGCTCCGAAGTCTTATGATCTGCACATAGATTGATACATGGATATGCATATATATTGTGATATCGCGATATGGGAAGTTCTGAAAATATTTACCGAATTGTGTTAGATAGGTAGCTTGATGTTGTTTTGACTAAACGTGAATCTAAATGTTTTCTGTAAAATCATTTAGTCAGTTCATTCGTAAGTGAGCTAAACGTGAGAACACATTTCACCCTCAAAGTTGGATATATATGAACATGCTAGCTCACATTACAAACATTTACATGTTACTGTATTGTGTAGGTAAACTAGTCTATGCATTTGTGAACTCACATTAGTTTGTGACACTAGTTTGAAGATAAAATTCAGCTGAATGTCGATTGAGCGCTGATCGAATGAGAGGAGAATAATTATAGGGCCAAACTCATTTTGTGTGATATTCGTATTGGTGGTGTAAATGACTGAGTTCTTGTCTAGACTTAAGAGAATAAAATGACCATTATGATCACGATTTGACTAGTGAGCATAAAACCGATTGGAATTATGATGCGTGTAATGTTGATAGGAGTGCTAATTGTTATCATTATTCGTGTGTTAATGAAGACAATTACTTGAGTGGAAACTGAGGGGGAATTTTACAGCTGTTTCATTCTTATTAGGAATCATCAGCAGTGCATATCCACCACGCCCGGAATCAGAAGCGAACCTGGAACGAGCGATTTGGAATTGAACACAGCCAGTACGCTACCGGGGAGGCTCTGAACGGTTTGTTGAATTTCACCACATGATGTTGCACCTATCGATCACTGATTTGCAAGGTCGCGGCTGCAAGCGCACAGCAATCCACCCCTACCCAAAGATGATTTCTCTGCAGGTAGCCTGTGTGAAGTCATTTTTATCTAACTAAAGCACTTCAGCCCTTGTCAATATAATGATCATCTTGGAGTCCATGCTCAGGAAACTTTATCTGTACCGTGAATGAGAAGTCTAAGACTTTGAAATCAAGCTGCACAATGAAGATTTCATGGAATAAATCATATTTGTATTTGTAAATCCATATTATACATACGTATATATATATATACATCCTAATTAAAACCTCGTTTTGAGAAATTTCCACACTAAATATGTCGCAGCTACGGCAAATTTGTCGTTCAGCTTTTGATGTGTTTTAATATTCGCCGCTGTGGGATAATTTTTCCTGGGCTAATTTTGTAAAGTCAACGGAATTATCAGTATTACAGGAGACAATGACTTATATACTGCGGAAACACCACCAAGAAATGTCTCTTGCCAATTCGCATGTTGAATGAAGAATATTTTATCCAATTTTGGTTGGCAAATGTCACTCGGTGGAACAGTCTAACAATGAGAAATCCACGTGATTTTGGTATAATAAATATCCCCATTAAAATAGTTGTAGTTTTACAGACCTAAGTGGACCGCAGATATCACTTAAGCTTCGGGTCAGGTAAATTGATTTTCTGGTGACTGTTCTGTCCGGCCCTTAAGTAGACTTCATTCAGCCATCATACCTTGCTTTGTTTCAGCTGCCATCATACAGTAAGCACATGCACACAATATAGTGAAATGTTGCTTATTTTTTATGCAATGTTCTCAATATGCTTGATGTTATTTCAAAGTGCGTTAAACTTTACCATTGTGTGATGCACAAAATCATATGCTTTCGGCGGAAGGAAATGTTTGTTCAGTAAATAAATTCAGTCCATTTGTTTGGTCCACCATTCACTGTGATTCATAATTTGAAAGCTGTCAGATATGTGGATTCGATTTGCCATTAAGACTCTGTGACAACTCACACTGTCCATCTATTTCATCGCTGTTAGTGAAAAGCGGCCGTCTTTGCATTCCTTATACCTACATGGACGTCGCTGGGCCTAAAGGTAGTTAGCCGAGAGCCACATACTCATTCTATCCATCAAAATACGTAACATTTAGGTCCTATATCACAGAGCAGTCGGCAAATCTTTTATGGCCAACTTAACTAGTTCAAACCCTAAGCTCTCTGACTCCAAATCATTTTTTCGGAGCTTGTGTCGTATCAATGAGCCAGAAGAAGCATTTATATGAAGCAGAGTTTGGTGAACAGAACGCGTGGAATTTGACGTTATCGCCTTTTAACTATCCGAAGTTTCGATGCATCATTTGGCCATAAGTTTTTGTAGTGAATTGCTTTCTCGATTGATTCTTTCAGTTTTTTTCACAAGCTATTGCCTCGGAAACGATCTTTTTGTGCAAATTTATATTGGTCATTCGGTGTGGGACAGCACATTTAATGGTCCATGAAGACCACACTACTGATGTGCGAACCGAAATCCAGGACCCTGAACCTTGGGGTAGGATGAAATCCATTAAAATCTTAATTGGCCAAGAGTGTCAGTGAGCCCGGTGGTCGCGATTAACTGTCTAAGATCAAAGTTGGCTGATGGTGACGGAAGTACTGCAAAGTCTGACCTAACACTTAGTGAACTGGTTCCTTGCTTGAACATTGCAACATAAGTGGGATGTCTAGTTCAAAAATAATGGTATTTCTAAAGGGCTAATAGCAGACAGCGAACAGTGTTTGAACAATTGGGTAGTGATGCGTGAAACCAATAAAATGATTAAAGAATATAATGGAATAATCTTATCCCGGCAAATGCACACTCTACGTGCCTTATCCATGTGTCAGTGAGTGGCAGGTCGTGCGCAGTTATTAAAATTTCATCTGGACTTTACAGGGTTGATTATCATTCTTTTTATTGAAGAAAGGTAGGCTTTGGAAAGTTTTTAAGACAGCCGTTTTGTTGCAATGGAAATTTTGTTTTCACTTGTCGAGCTGTTTCGACTGGGAAAACCTCTGTACAGCCTGTTTTGTAAACCAATGGTAACACAAGTCGGTGATTCAATTTATTCAATTCTTCACAGATTATCACGCATCGTTCTTCGGTCCTCTGATAAGTAAGGAACGATCACTGTGGACGTTGATTTTATCTTACGATTCAAAGTGGGACAATTGTTTATTATGACAGTCTGCAGGTGAACACTAGTTGTCCTGTTCGAACCGAAGAATTTGTTATACAATTTCTCGTTTACCATGTGGCTTTTCAGGCCTCCAATTCAGTTCTTCTGCAGGTTCAGCGTTATCGGAAAACGGCAAACCACAGATCCTTTCCAGTGAACAACTCCTGGTTTTAAATCCATATATTTTCTCCAGCATATAACTTGATCGGTCATCGGTTTCGCTTTGCTGCTTGGTCTATATGAAGAAGTATCCGCGAGATTCGGTTCCATCGGAGGAGGAATTCGTTTTGTTATGGGTATTCATATTCGATCTGTCAGCTAATTCTACCGGCTATTTTATGTAGCGTAAGAAAGAAAAATATTTCATTCTTCCTTATGGCAGACAGAATAAATTGTTTTCAAGCAAATGCCCGCTCCCTTCAGGCAGCCAGGAATGCATGTTGACAGCACTTCTGATTGGGAGCCCTGATATCTGCGAAAATGAAGATTTTACAGGCAATACATAAATGAATATCACGGTCTCACTTGAATGCTGGTTCACAATCATCATCATCATTATACTCTGCAGCAGTAAGCCCTTCCTAGGCTTTTTGCGGCGGCCTACTGCAGAGCCCGTGAAGCCGCAAAAAAATGATGATGAGGTGTTTATTACCATTACATGACGGTACCAATAGTAGTTCTCATTGAAGGCTTCAAATATACGAAGTAAGTTATCAGAACCACTATCACGAGAACGTCTACCTTGTTGTTGCCTGCGAATTCGATTTAACTTCTCAAACCAATAACTTTTCAGCAGCGTGGTGTGGTTTCCCTTTGCAGCCTCGCAACACCCATTTCTAGCGAAAGAACAATCCCAATGACACAAGTCAAAAAAATCTCGAAGAATTGGAAACACTTAAAATGAGCTGCGACATTAACCATGTCGCTCAACGGCCCTAGTTTTCATGTTGGGGATCTCGTGAAACTCCATATAGTAATTCAGATTTACCTGTTCGGAGTTCAGGTTGTTCGTACGCTTTTCACTTCATGGGCCGACCACCTTTATCCATTTTCCTACCGTTATCTGCCTCGGAGTTCAGTGCATGTTAAAGGAGCCTTTTTCGGTTATGAGTATCAGATGCCTTGACCACCTTACTTTATTTACATTTTTTCCGCTCCTGTTAGTGCAGCCTTTTCACCCAGTACCCCGAGCCTAACCTCAGGTTTGCTAAAAGACTACTTTCACCGTTGTTAGGCAATAGTAGTAGGACCTTGGTGTTCAAACACTGCTGCAGTTGTTCTAAAATGGCAAATGCCAGTCAAGCGTTCTGTGTACGCAACGACACTTCATTCAACGTAAGACCAACAATCGAGATGCATCCACTTCAACGAACTTCTCTCCAGGAAGTAGGTTCGGATTTTGGACAGTCTAGTCCCACAACGAGACTACTTCGAAGATGAAAACCACACCCTGTCGTCCAGGCGGTTGCTGCAGATATAAACCGAAAATTGTCCACGCTTTCCTAGTTAGACAATTTACTATTTGACCACACAATGGCACTATTTTTATAATGAGGATACAGCTACTTTTGTAATCTTTCTGATTACAGATTTTGAGAGGAACCCTGAAAGCTGAAAGGTCGGACAAACAACATTTATTTTGATGAGATTGGATGTTAAATCGCCTCAAGCACAGAAACGGTTTGGACTGTTGGCATTCAGCACTTGAGAAAGAGACATGAATCGTTGGAACTCCCTTCGGTAAAAGGCAGCACCAAGGAATCACAACGTCGACTAATTCAAATTTCGCTTCTGTGTTATCAAAGAAGACAGAATGCGGGTCTACCAAAGGTCCGTCTATGTTCAAAAAATTGTTACATTCTGATTATCTAGTAAGACAACTCGGACAGGAGTAAAAAATGGCCCTATTCTCACACATTCATCACGAGCACTAAATGGTGCGCACTGAATGATGTCTGTAAACAGTTTAGAGGCTAAACTTGTAGTTCTTGCACCATAATCAACCACTTTTCTTGTAACTCGGCCTAAATCTGTTTCAGATTAACCCTCAGGAATTTGCTCCTTTCTTTAGGTTGACCCCAGGAATTTCATTAACCCTAATGTCATCATTTCTTTGCCGTCCTTGAAGAAGAAAGGCGACAGCCAGTCTGGCTCAAAAGCATTGTCTTCCTTCTCTGATAACTTTCATTCCTAAAAGAGGGCTACCTACCTGCCTTATTTTACTTTCAGGCACATGCTGGATGAGCACCGCTCTTCTGGGCGAAGTAAACTGCTTCCCAAAGTGGTCTACTAAATGCTCCAGACGACGTGTCCGACAGCGTAATGGTGAAGCGTCAGCCTCTTCGATTATCTCACGTAAACTAATTTTCGTAGACTATCTCCCTAAATAAATCTGTAACGTTCGCTGCTACTGCTGCTGCTGCTGCTGCTGCTTGTAGCCGCAAACTTTCCATTATTCATAACTGCTCCCCTTACTTCTCTGGGCTTCTTACAAGCCGGGGCCTCAGATAGGGTTTCGCATCCCATTGTACTTGGCACCCACGGGGATGGATACTGAAACACCTACCAGATTATCTCAGTTCAAAGATATCCTGTTTCCGAGACCAAAATAGTCTAGGGTCCTGCACGATTTTGCTGCTGCATGCACAACTAATCTTCTGCTGTCTTCTCAGTTCCTTGGCTTTTGGTTGCTTTGATAGTCGTGTCAAAAGTTACGAATGGAACTGGATACAGCAGCAGGACACATGACCTTCTTGTTGGCGCAATCATAGAGGAAGCACAAACAAAGGCAAACGCCAACTAACCTAAGATTTGAGTCCGTAATGATGAGTAAGAAAGATCGATAGGCTTTGACTGACCGACGCGACAGGTAGAAAATGACAGCTTTGTCATTCTCAGTGTAAAGTAGGGTAGGATTCCAAATAAACTGATGTCACTTTTATGTTGAAAGTTTTCCTTCTCCAGAAACAAGTTGTGTTCACGATATACCCGAATCAGATAACAACCACTGCTGGTTCGACCGGGTGGGAGGGCACGCGGGTCACTAGTGTGCATTCCTGTCCTTTGCTACAGTCAAACTGAAGGTTAAAATCATTAGCATCTACCAAGGCATTCGGTGAGTGTATGCTCTGCGATAAGCAGGACAAGTCTCGACAGAACTGATGTATAGCCTTGAGATAGTTGCAGTCTGTTTGGGAAAACGGAGTTGCGAGGACCATATTTCACTTTTTCAACCGACTGTTGTTGTGGCGAACAGAATCTTCCAACCAAACTGCCTGTAGACGAATGTTGACTAGGATGCACTTTGACAGGTCGGCTTTTGTGCTCATATCAATCTCAGAGCAAGTACGACTAGGAGAGTTCAAAACCTTATTTTTAGACTCTTGAAGGGTGGATTCGGAGGCTGCGGTTTCGTCTTGGCTTCGATGAAAGAATCGCGAAGTGGTCCTATTGTTTGTACCATCACCACAGGCTACATGCATTTATTTTGAAATGTCAAAAGGGCTAGCTAGGGCAGCTTGTTTTCCATCTAGTTGAGCGTAGAAACATTGAAGGACCCCAAGTAAGGCATATATTTAGGCTCAAGTAATGGTTCGAATTTATATACTGCCACTATCAAATCGCAATCGATTGGTGTTTATTCACAGCATCTAGCATTGCCACTGTATCCGATACATGAACTTTGGTAATACTCGCCATAGAAACTGTGCAAGCAGTTATTCGCGGCTGTCCACTTTGCAAAAGTGGTTCTCATTCGGGAGTCCTATTCGGAGTCGTTGACTCAAACGTCGGACCCATAGGTCAGCAAGATGCTAACACGGTAGGAAAGCGTTATCAGATCATCCAAAAGGACTCCGTTTAGATTTTAAGCAAAAATCGGTAATAAATTTAGAGGGAAAGTAGTTGTGGAGCGAAGACGAATATGAAATAAGACAAAACAAACTTAGCAGTAGCTTATTTATCACTATCCATCCGGCTTGATGCAGTCGATAAGCCGGTCATAGTTATCATAGACGGCAATGCATGAAGTATGAAAGCTTCAAATCAAGTCAAGTAAATGCGTCGTATACCCCGAAGGATAGGTATTCAGTTATAACATAAACGAAAGGCACATTCTTAATGTGAACAAAATAAACTTGTGCAGCAAATGATCAGAAGAATGGGATTTGTGTACACTTTCATTGCAGGGCTTCTTTAAATGAAATTGTTGAGGTTTCAGAGTTTTTAAAGGACCTGGCCAAGTGCGAAACAAGACAAAACTCACATTCTTTGATACGTACCTAAAAGTGATTATGACAGAGACGAGTGACAGAAAGAGGAATGCAATGCTGTAGGTGTTCGTGCATAGGTTGGGAGAAGTCAGGATCTAATTACGTAATTCACTGAACATGGCCCACAGTTGCTGCTACCGCTTTCAGTTGCCAAGTGATAGGTTATTCAGAGATTTCAACCCAACCCTTTGCTTTTGAGAAGAATTTGTGCGTCAGACAATGGGGCTAGTCGAGAGAAAGTTCATCTGCCACACCCAGTTTTTATTCTATCGATTTTACCGACTGAGTGGCCCGTTCATATCGTCAGGCTCCTACCTATTCATTTTCCATTTGTGACTGAATTTTGTGTTGTGATAAATCTTCCTGCCTTGCTTGTCGAGTAACAGAATACAGATGCAGCCTCCGCATCAAAACAGAATAAGCGGTAAATATTACTAATAAGATAAGCATCTGAACTTCCAGTATAGCATTTTCAAAATCCGAAAGATGAATCATTGAAACCACACTAAGATCGACCTCCATTTTCTCTGATTTTTTTAAACTTCCTTGCTTATATACACACCATGGCAATGACAATGTTACCTAAGCTGATAATGAAACTATTGCAGTCAAATATCCCAGCTCAACGAACAAACTAATACTGTCCAGCTGAACCTCAGCTACGAGGTTCATCATTCTTTAACCTGCTACATTATATATACATATATGTACAAAGATCCCTCCTGGAGCGGAACATTTACTGACGTTGTGAATTTCAATGATTCTGCTCACAATTGCATGCACGACCTGATTTTTTATTCCCGGAATATTCCAGTTCCGTTACGCACCACCATCTCTCAATGTAATCTACTGAACATTGACATTTACTTAAAGTCATCTTGTTTAGTCGCTGTGTGAACAGCCACTACCAAAATAAATGGGTCTCACCGGATGCCCTAATTTGTGTTCTAGTCACCAAAGTGTTCCACTTGATTTGAAACACAATGAGGCATGGGGCACAGTATGTCCGTCCATTCTTGACGATGGAAGCACTCATTGACTTGCGAAGCTTCAAAACCTTCTGCCAAGTAGTTTGCATTTCTATATTCCTCCAAACAGGTGTAGGTAAAAGGTATATGCGAAATTTTTGTAATTCAAAACTTTAATGTTCACGCTGGCCAGGCAGGTCGGGGAAAAAGTTGATTTACCAATTTATTTATCCACTTGCTGCCACTATTTTACGCAGTATTTATTCCGGCCCTGCGTTCAATATTTTAATTTGTGATCAACAGAGGCGGAAGTTTGAACAGCGTTTCATATACTCAAACACTAAAAGAGACATAAGACAAGCTGCTTTCATTTTCCCCTTTAACGATGGTGGACTGACTCTTGAGTAGGAACTGACAGGTTATTCTGAAATATTCCGCAAATAGGAACATCTCTTGTATGTTCGGGTAAGTCAACCGTTATGTGTAACGAAAAGTGGACTATCCTGCAGTGCGATTTAATCATTGCACTCTTAGTTCGAGTTCAAACGCATTGGAGCTTTTATCTCCTTTTATGGTTTGCAAAGTTTTCCTACGCGCACGCCCCAATGTCACCGAACTCATTCTTGATCTCACCAATCAAGCCACGGTACAATGGCAGTTCTCGGAGCATTGACAGCTGTCCCATAAACCAAGCATACCCGAAACCTCTCGATTAATAGAAAACTCTGATAGGATGTTTGAAAACTCTCCTCTACTCATTTCGGTTTCAAATGTCGTTTGAAAACGTTGATCTGTATAAATTTTATTTTGATTTGCTATTGAATAAGCTCTAGATGATTAAACACAATATCGTGCCCTTCAGTGGGACATGGAAATGCTATCTTAGCTTATTCAGATGAGATATATAATCGTTAGAACACAGAAATAATGTTCATTCAGGACGCTCCCAACTACCTGATGGCCCGAGTCACTGATCAAGATTTGGATAGCACTTGAAACAATTCAGAATTGTTCTCAAGTCTGATAAGGTATGTTAAACTTATAAATGGTATCAACAATTCCATAGGGCAAAGTTGTTTCGAATATTGTTAACGCTGGCTTCTGAAAGTGCGATCACTTTAAAATTGCATTATTTAACTTGCAATGTTATTGTTTTATTATTGTTTTATCGTGGATATGCCACCTACAGTGGCCCGTCATTTACGCACTCCAAGAATATCCCTTAATGGTTTTTCAGATTCCAACTGGATGGCATATTTATCGAAGAAATCTTCCGCTACCGATGAAATTCGTGAAGTTTCTTCTGGTTGACAACATCCTTGTTTTATGAGCATCAGAAAAACGCAGCCGGACAAGAGCTTTGTCCAGGCTTTTCTTACAACTTTGTGTTGACTGCTCATTAGAAAATAACAGTCGAAACGCTGTTGTAATTTTTGTCCAACATGTTTCTATGACCGGAATGATATTCTTGAGAATTAAGTTCATTGCAAACTGCATTAAGTTTTCCTATGTTTAGTAGATAAAAACCATACCTTGTACAGTTCTAAAAACTTTAGGCACCATGCCTCGCAAGTTTCCAAACCCAAGGATAGATGCAGAATACCAACATGTTTTGGGGATTTCCATACAACTTAAACTTCTAAAGTTCCAAATATTTCTTTTAAGGAGATCTGACTGGTTTTATAGATACATAGACCTTTGTGGAAAAGTTTGTTCTTTTAGACAACGTATCTGTGTTCATTTTGATTTCGACTTTTATGACCTTTTGAAGGTCAAATAAACAAATATCTTCCCGAGCAATAGTGTGATCAATAAAAACACTGAGCAAAGGCAAATATTATTGAAAAGAATGTTAATTTAAGGGTTCAATTTTATTTACCCTTTTTACACCCAAATTTCGAGCAATCGGGTTTTGAGCACTTTTGTCATCTACGTCTGACTGGACTTATTAAGCCCACCCAGTAATTTATTCAGTAATTCGTATGTTGGCACTTTCGTTGCTGACATTCCATTCTTAGGATTGCTATTTACCACTTCAACTTCTTTTCGTAATTTTTCGTTTGCTAATGCAAGCATCAAGTACTTGCATGAAGAGGTCTGAATTATGCAAGATTTGTATTGCTTATTGTGTCATTTGCCATCTCCTCTGCGGTTGTGTTCCTGGTAGTAGATATATACATCACCATTTCCGACTAATTAATGAATTTTTGCAAATGCTGTGACGTCGGGAATGGGTAGAGCAGAAGTTATGAAATAATACTGCTGTAAGCGATAAATTCATGATGCCTACTTCACTTTCGGTGTCAGCTATTGTGCAGCGGGCATCAAATTAACATGCGACATGGATTTATTGCCAGGCGTAACAAACCCTCTTGTGTAAAACCAACTTCATACTGATTACATGTTCATCCATTTTTTCTTGTACACGGGTTTTCACAATTAATAAGTAACTAATCCAAGTAGCTGGGATAAGAGGACACACTGAAAGAAACTCCAAATTAAGTCATGTTTTGATGAGGCTGACACATCCTAAACTTTTAGCATGCAAAATATCTTGTTTTCTTCAAACAAAATTTGGCTAAGTACCCTCTAGTTGCATCCACCGCATTAATGTTGCCTTGCAATACTTGCAAAAAGCTTCGCCAAAAACAGTAATAAACATTAATCCTAAAGTGATCAACAGTTTCGATGTTACATACTAATCAATTCAACCGCAGAAAAAGCGTCAAACTCAAAAACTTAATGAACACATGAGTCTTTATTAGTACGTTTAACAAATTCTCAAAATAACTTCGACTCCGGCACTAGAACTGTGCACACTGTCGTTTTGTACAAGGAATAAATGACAGATTTCCATTACGGAAATCCGGGAGTTGGCCACATAAAAATCTCATGCGTATCATAATCATCTCTTGCTGCTAAGGAACGCTGCAGGATTCCATGAGTTTGAGCTCCCAGTAATGTGAGAAACATTCACAGCCTTGCGTCACTTAAATTGTTACTTAGAAAATCTTAAAACCATTGCCCATGCAGCATGGGATTTCTTTATCGGCATGCCACTTAGCTTCTCTTCTCTAGGATCATAAAAGTTTTCGCAATGTGATCATGCAATGGCTTGATGAGAAATTCATATTTCAATTGGGCAAAATGTTTCATTAGGACTTCATAAAACAAAACGTAGAATTCAATATTCACGAAAAATAAGCGAACGGGAATCAGTCATTTACATAAATTTACCAATTACCATGCGCACACGCATTTAAATATTCACTAGTGCAAGAATTCACTACTGCATCACTTCTAATGTATAATCGTAATCAGATGCCATTTAGTTTCTTCTTCATTCTCTGGATTGCGAACAACTTTGGGCGAAAGGAGATCAATTTACATTGATAACTGTAATCAGCGTTCCTAATATCATTGGTTGTAAGGTCAATTCCCACTAGGTATTGCAGATGCCACAGATAATGAATAGACCCGTGATTCTTAGGTTATCCACCTACTTCATTCCCTAGATGAAACATGTCAATATTGGTCTATATGTTATTACTTAAATTGTTCTTGTGAGAAGCAATACCATTATGGTTAGTTAGGCGATTTGCAATTAAATTAGGTTTGCGATTAGCAAATATAAGCTGCATTCAATGTCACGGCAAATTTTATAACTCCACTAAATTATATACAAGGTGCAACGATTACTTGCGACCTCGTCGTGTCTAACATTGTCTGGCGCAATTTGATTACTAAGTACCCAAAACCCGTCGAGTTCCGAACTATTACATGAGTGATACTTCAGTGTTCTGGACTGTATTTTGCGAAGAAACTTTAAATTATAAATATAATTACAATGCTTACTTTGCCGGTTTCTAAAAAGTATTTCTATTTTGTAAACTTAGCACTTTGTCTAACATGAACGAACAGGCAAAGTCAAGTTGTTTTTGTCATCCAAAAGGTAAATGTTTATAGGACAGCTGTTCACACTGCTCACTTTAGGAACGCTCGAAACTTTATGTTGGCATTTTACATTGATGGTAGGCTGAAGTCCATCACATAATTTAGAATTATTTTCACCAGAAAATTAACAGTTTTATTTCCTACTTTGTTATCAAAATTGTCAACAGTGAGCCAAGACGTATCCAGGAAATTAATTGTGAGTGGAAAAACAAAAAAGATAATAAATCACTACATTAAATCACATTAGCAAAAGCGGTCCTTAGTTCTTGCCTTTAAAATATTGAGAAACACCCGCCAGTTTCTTCAAAATAACCTTTACTTTGTTTAATAAATTCGTCTGTATTTACTGGCCAGTTTTTCTTTCATCTAGGAGCTAGTAACACTGGCAAATTTTTTATCTTATGGCGTTCGGCCCATTGTAGTACCGGTCGTTGGGTCAACCCTAGCTTACGTAATTCAGTGGTGTATGTATGCTGACGATGATGTTTAATGCGGCAGGAATAATCACACAACGCTGTTTAATTTACTATTGTTGGCGGCATCAGTTTTCCTTGCTACCTTCAGCAATTTGCATAGGATGGCTATGTTGTTCTGTCAGAAAACAAGCATTAGCATCAGTGCAATGTTTTGATTTGCAACATTTAACGGAACAAATTTCTAACCAACCGTGCAAGACCAAACCAACTGCGTCTACAAAGTCAGTTACAACAAAAGTCCAGCAGAATACACTGCAAAACAACAGCCAACTGATGACACGGATAACAAAACACAGAAGGAAAGAAAAGTGCCTTATCAAAACTTGAGCGCGATTCAGCCATCGCTCCGCGTGCCACAGCGGAGGGATCCAACAAAGATTATAAGAGCATCAAAGTACCCCAAAGTGAGTTTACAACCTTTAACAAACGTAAGCTTGCCGAGGCTCTAGCAGTATGCACCCAATCCACTTGCATCGATCGAAACGACGGGACAGAGGTTTTTGAGATATGGACAGCTCTAATATCTTTGAGAAACTAACATTCCAAAGGTCATCGTGCTAGTTGAGCCCACCACCAAGGCGACGCTTGACGTGAAAGACAATTAATTTCTCACCCGGCAAACAGTTCAAAGCACACATATGCGTACCTACGGGCAATTGGACATCCGTTGGCATGTAAAAGGTCCCTCAGTTATTTGATTGTAAATCTTGCCTTGAGAAATACTACCCACGGTATTCAAGCGTGTTATTACAATTATATCATTCACAAAACAACCAATACATAGCGCATCGAGTTTTTGATACACCGCTTACGTTATTCGGTAACATTGCGAGACCGTAAACGAACAGATTTTGCAGGCTTCATACAAAATTGCTTTGATTATCTCGGCCAAAAATAGGGTAGATTTCTAAATTTTGCAATAGACGTGTCAGTGGAGTAGTGAATTATTGTAAACAGGAACTCTAAACGGTTCATTTGGTCTTGATTTGCGAATATAGTGAAATTTTACAGACATCCAGATAAACGGTGTGTCTCTGAAAATCACAGTGAATTTTATATGTTTGATATTAAACACGGTGCTTCCTTGCCATAATTTTTTCCACATCCAGTGATTAAGATAGTTATTAAAGATTACAGAAGATTGATATCATCAAGGTGTTTTGTCATCCAAATATTTAATCCATCTATGAAAGCATGTATAGGCGCAGTGCCTCGTGGCAAGTTCCAAGATACCGCCGAGACCGAAACAGTCAGCCATAAACTTCAAAATTCAAAGTGGAAGCCACCCATCCTTCTAGATGTTTAGTAGGCAACCGCATAAACATAATATCTAAACCACAGAAGGATTTCATTCTCTGTTATTAAATAATCTCACCGCAATTTCACCTGAGATCCACAGACTATTGGTGAACATCTAATATAAACATAAACAAAGATACTTCGTAATAAAGTATCCATAATTTGTCATAAAAATTTCATCACATGGGTTATACATGAGCTCTTCAGGAGCTGCATGTTACACAGTAACTGGGATTAGCTACAGGTGGATTGGGAACCAGCAACCGTTATCCTGAAGCAGGGAGCGGTATAGAACCAGTGAGGTCTAAACAAGTCAGTTGTGATACGGAACCCAGGGGTAAATGCCGCCCTCTACTACGGCAGGTATTTAAGCAGACGGCTTTATATTTGTCGAATATATTAGAAACTGCAACAACTCTAGTTTGCAAGACTGAATTGACGAAGTTTCATGAATAAACCACAACATGGCAGGCATGCACTGAACAAAGTGTAGAACCCAAAGTCCATAGGTTTTTGATGGGTTCCTTGTTCTAAATGTAAGACTGTCCGATATATGAGCTTTTTTACTCACCCCATGTAAGCGGTTTTACTTATTCCTGAGAAAACCGGAACCCAAAATTGTGTCTACTCCAGTTTAAGTTAGATTAAGTTGCATGCAAATCACTCAGAACGACCTGTTTGAGTAACTGTTTCACTTGTTTACGCATAGGCCGGTTCGATTAGACCATATCTGCGAGTCAAAGCTATTCTACCAAAGGGCTAAGTACTATCTTTCGGGTACATCTTGGTATTTTTATCTCGGCGTATAGTTCCGTTGGCGGTCAGAAGAAACATGATGTCACAGCTCTAAAATGAGTTTCACACCAAAGACCTAAATAAATCATTGGATAGTTTATAAGCAGATTGGATTGATTGTCTACACCATTTATGGTGGTGTTCATCTTGCAGTTTTCACGCTTTTGTCGCATTAATGTGGACTGTCGTTATCTGATTCTCAGATTTGTTGATATTTTAACAGATTCGTTGCTTATTCTAGTGGGTTAGTTACATATATATATAGATTTTGTGCTCCCCAAAGAAAATAAAATTCATTAAGCTTCAGGAACTGGCCTTGCCTCTGTTGAAGGAGGCAAAAACAGACCTTGTGTTGTTAATGATCCAATTGCTTTTCTTTTAAAACTAAATCTTTCTAAATGTCAGCCGTTTTAATTTAATGCTTTGCAGGTATTAGTTTCCTCAATAAATGCAAAATTATACCAAAAAACAGTCAATTCCACGTTAAGTGGCACCCGAAATAATATTGCACACTGACTGCACTATCTAAATGCGATTTTATTAGAAAGAGTTTGGCTATTATTTATGGTGCGCAGGCATTGATTTGTATTGCCTGCAGATAATAACAGCACAAATGACTCGTTATGCTACCTTTTAAGCGGGTCTTCAAAACTAATATGGGACTGTTCGAGGACGATTAGACAAATTGGATTTTTGTTAGAAATTATTACAATGAAAAATTTCTACTAGTGTTAGTTGTCTACTGTTATGTGGGAAATGTAAAATAACGATCAGAACGTGCTTGAAAATTAGTCAACCCCTGATCCAAATTCATATTAAGGAATTTTGTATTTTCTCTTGCAATGTGATATCTAAGTAATTTAAGAAGATACTTCATAAGCGGTGGCTCATAAAACTATAAGTATTACAGAGTGATTCAGGCTTAATATTTATGTATCTTTATACACTGTTTTCTGCACAGACATTCATCTACTCACAGATATTGGTGCAGGTTTTATACAGTTCTACCACACCGATCAGTTGATCAAAGTGCATTTGGACTTCAGCGAAAAAGATGCCCTATTTTGGCCAACATGTTAGACCGCCGACTATAGCAATCTATCAGAATTGCCATTTTAAACCTGACAAATTACAACTAAATTTATTCGCGACTGAAGTTGTTGGGTTTAAGCGGATGCTGTTTTCAGACTGCCAGGGGGTTGTAAGATCGTTTTTTGATGCTCTACTTGCTTATTTCTTTGAAAAAGTAAGGATTTCCTTTAGTGCTTATTTAATCGCAAATCTTAGCGGTTTTTGTTATTCACGCGCCTGAACCCAATCAAAATACGTAATGTGTAGTCAGCTGGCAAATTTAGGCTTTGGGAAATTAAATTAATTAGATTTCCAATTGACAATGAGATTGCGTAGGTATTATCAATTTAACCTCAGCGAAAGTGCAAACGCATTTCGTCATTTATGGCTTCTGTGTGCAGCTTGCAGATTATGTTGTCGAGACTAATTACCTTCTTCACTCTAACAGAAAAAATAGAGGTCCCTTGTTGTCAAATAATCCTGCGGGGTGGAAAAAATAAACAGCTGAGTTTAACACACATGTTGTGATTTCGATATTGAGTAGGGTCCACGGAGACGCTATGAAGACAAAGCATGACAAACACTTTCGTAAGCCTGCAACATCGTCACCGGTTTTCTAGCATCGATTATGATGCAGGATAAACAGGGAACAAAAATTATGTCTTAACTCTGTCAATGATTATAAGTATTATTTACTGCCATCATGGTTTCCGTTTATTTCTTATCCTTTCCTCAGTTTGGTTTCCTGGTTTTGGCAACTTGTCCACTCTAAAACACATATGAGCTACTTCCAACTAAACCATTTTGCCGGAATAAATTTCTACTGGCAACAGGCAAAATAAATCGTTAACATTAAGAACATCGAAATAACTGTGACCAGTATGAAATCAAAACTTTTGGCGATCAACCATATCCCCACCATTCTAAAGGAACGCTTTGCTTCACACTTTTTTTGTACTAATGAAGGTGTTGTGGGGAAAAAGCGCGTATAGGACGAAGATTTGTTGTGAAACAACAACCTGAGAGATCCTGGAGTGTTTCCATGTTCTACTAACTTGGAAGGAAGCGTTGTGAGTGGTTACTTCAGATGTTCTAATGACATTGTTTGGGGACTGGGTTTCCGCTGATCCTAACTGGCAAGGAATGAAAAACTGTTAGTCCTTTACAGGCGTGAGGGCATATCAAAGAATAGTTGGCAGACGGGATTATTTATTAGATTTCTTTTGAGTAATTGTTTAGGCACCGTACTTGGGCGGTGTTTCAGGAATTAAAACCCCCATACTGCAATAAGCGAAATTCCAATGTGAACGTTAGGAGCATGTCCAGTGGTTCTCCCTTCCGGATTTTCAGCAGAGAATCACATCGTGTTATTGCTTACACCTTTTTTGTCCTGTGCAAATCGCTAATTTTCCCTGCTTTTAAAAGCAAAATTTACAGCTGATTAAAACTGAAACCAAAGTTCCGAAGAAACCCATAGAACGGATTGCGGTGCAATAACACTTATTTAGTTATTTAAATTCAAACAACCTCGGATTTCCAAGAATGGTTTGATATTTATTCTGTCTTTTTATGTTCAAACGTTTAAGAAAATAACGAACGGTTGTAGGGTCTGTTTCTTTAGTGAGTTCACGGTGGCACATCATATGATCTACTACCCTCGTGAATTACAATTCATCAGCGTACAAAAGCGCCAAAGCGTCTCTTCAGTATCTTAGTCTCATTGATCTGCATAGGGTGCCTGCTTTCTAGGTGCCATTTGGGCAGTATCAATCAGGTAGGCTGGGGCAAATCATGTATCACTCAAGGAATATTCATGTCACCTTCGAGACTACTTGTTGCTTTTATAAATTTCCGATCAACCATTCGTAAAAGGAACCAAAGGAAATAATTTGTGAGCATGCCGCTTTATTTTGGTTCTGTAGATGATGGCATCAAACAGAAACGGCCAATCGAATCAAAACAATATTAGAATCGAGAAAGCACACAAAATACATTATTCCTAGCAACAGTGCCATCATTTTAAGCGTGCCAATTCCTCTGGTCTTTTAACGTCTACTAATGTAAAACGTTGAAACAGCCATTATGAGAATGATTGTGGGATGAATCCAAATGAATAGTTTCATTATTTCAATTAAAACAGGTATCGAAAAATCTCCAAACTCACTCCCTTTCCAATTCTTTTCTTGATTTCAAAACGTTTTAGTATATGTGGTTCAAGCTCAGAGGTCATCTTTACGGACACTGAATTCTTCGATAATTCATGGAAAACCGTCATGCAAACATCGCGGGGCTTTGTTACGCGAAAAAACAAAATGAAGGCCGTTCGTCACGTCAGGCTGAATACAACAACTTTCGACTTACTGACATTCACGGTGACGAGCTATCTACTTTAAATTGTTGCTTCAGCGCAGCGAAATGATATTTTTTACGGAAATGAATGTATGATGCTTGTGTTCATTTTTCGGAAATCGTAAAACTGTCCATTTCATTGACCTGTTGATTGTTTGAAATGAGGTTCGTCGGCACAAACAGGGACTCTCCCAAAAACTACGTCAGCCGCTCCTTCATGGCTGCAATCAGTGTTACGGTTTGATTGTGAATTTCGGGGTTGCAAAGTCAAATCTTTAAGTACTGCTGCGTCCGGAAAGGTCGGAGATATCTGCATGGTCGCACGTGATCCGTTTATCCTTTCAAGTAAATTTTATTAGCAGGTTTCCAAATATAATATGCCCAAAGTTCTTCATGTGTGCAGTTATTAGAAAATACAAGATGGTGGGATGTAGGCTTCCACACAGTCACTCATTCCACCGATCGCACGACCGTTATTACGTGCGCAGTCGCAAGTTGATCGCATTGCAGGAGGCGCACGTTATGAGCTCCATGAAAACTTTTGGCAATTCCAGAAAGGTTCGCCGACACAGGAGGGAAAAGCTTCATTATCTGGCGACATAAATCGTCCTAGGCTTAAGTTTCGGTTGATAGATGACCGAAAAGACACCGTCCGCATGTAAGACTTATTGGACGGATAGGCTAGTCTTAGGCTGCTTAAATTTGGTGGGGTTTGCTGTTTTCGTGCCGGATACTGTTCGAATGATGGCAGATCTGTACTGCGAGGTTTTGTCAGCGGCGACTAACCACCAACTTACCTGCGGTGATTAAATATCGTGTCATGCTATGATAGTGGACGGTAGTGGCTTAGGAAGGTCTAGATTTTGCGCACTGCTTCCCAGTGAAAGCGGCGCAAGCTACCGCCCGGCGATTAATGCCATAAAGGACATGTTAACTTCAAATGGTCCCGGGATGACGAGTGTCGTTGACCGGAACTTGGCGCAATTAAGCGACCTTCAAGCTGCTTATTCTGATGCCGGGTTCTCTTTTCGCTTTCATATCCCCATGAATATACGTGGTCGTTGCAGTAGCCTGCCCGTAAATTTTTAGGAGACAATAACGGCGTTTATAAGTGGAAGCGCAACTCGGTGTTTGCACTGACAATAGAAAACTTTCATAACTTCAAGGTGGCAATAAGCAGTCGCAGTCCAGTGGAACATACTTACCTTCAACGTGCGTGGCTGCCTTATGAGGAAATATGAGAACACTACAGTATTAAGTGGCTACTCCATTTTGGCATGCAGGCGTTTAATATAGCTGAGGTAGAAAATAGACCTTCAAGGAACGGTCTCCCTATGAGATACACTTTGTTCGATCCCTTGGATTTGGACAAGGCAAAGCGTCGCCGCACAGTTAAGGGATTTTTTGGGGCATATCTTCTGCCGAGGCATGAAGATATATGCAAACCAGGTAAGTAGAATTAGTCTATTTTCCGGAGTGATTTTGAGGGGTGGCTTACGGTCCACAAGTTAATCCCTCTTCAAAACGTTAGCGGCTTTTGGGAGGCGAGTTGCTCACGGCCCTGCGGTGCAAGTGTGTTGGTGGGTGTTTAGCCGTCATGTACTTGTACTTTCTGAAGCCCCTGGCTGTTGCCATGCAGTCACATATTGCGTGTGTTCTTCCTTTAGGTATGACGTTGGTAGACTCCCAGCAGGCCGGAGGTGGTACCATGGTGAGGATTGCACACGCCCACCGCCCCAAGAGGTGCAGCATATCACAGGAACACTTACCTATCAGTAAGGAAGGTAAACTGTTCCTCCTTCCCGAGGCTTGCTAAGATATTTAAATGTCTTCATTGACCGTAAGTGAAGGGACGGCGGGGTGTTTGTTAACGCAACTTGCAAAACATCACTTGATTGATGGGGACAGGTAAGGAACTGACATTTTTAACTGTACATAGGGATACCAATACATGGTGCGCATAGACAACCACGCAAAATTAAGTGCATTCGTCAGCAACAACGTCCGTAGTAATAGAACACAGAGAAGTGGTTGAACTTGTGCCAAGTACGTCCTCCTCCGTACAGGTGCCTACGTCTTCTAAACTTAAGGCTTCCGTTGCTCTCAGTGGAATCGATGACGCTGACATGCAGCTCGACGGTGATCCCTTGCAATTAATAAACTTTTGAAAGCATGAAAACATGACTTCTACTGGCTACAATTTGCAGAAGACTGAGACTTATACAGTCGGGACCACCACCTTCCCCAATTAAACAGGACCTATGCAGGGTATGCAGGTAAGAACAGCCCCTTGTGGATTTGGATGCAATGGCGGAGTGGGTGCGATGTGACATTCGCCAACTTTGAATTCACCTCCACAGCGCCAAATACGTGGACCAGCCCCTGTAGTTCTGCGTGCATTGCCTGTCTTCCATAGATGGGTGACAAATCCATTCAAGTCATCCTTAAACAATGTGAACAGAATATTTAATTCACACGTACCGTTTCCCTTCTAGGTGGACCTGAAGAGCGCACGACCAGTTAACACGGAAGAAGAGGACATGGATGCTCACAGCAAGATACGGGGACGCAAAAAGCAAGAACCGCTGGAGAGACGATGTTGATGTGAAAGCCACCGCGAACCCTTTAGGGCCACCGCTATCGGATTACCAGCACCGATTTCTACGGTCGGTTATTCCACTAATTGCTTGATTGTTTGTATTAGGTTGTTTGCACCTGGGTCTCCTCTTACCTGCGCAACAAAGTTGGGAGCTTCGGTTCTTCCGGAGAAAGTTGGACCTGGTTTTATTAGTCCCCACGTTTACCTAGTGAACCTCACGCATGAGAACGTTGGAAATGTGTGCTTCCACAGGCATACATATAGGCAGGTCTAAAGATGTTTATAGTTATCGTTAGTCACGTATACCCACCCACAGATGGATGGGATAGAAGTGGATCTGTGGCTACCAATAGGTGTGCACATTTTTCATTCCGTCCGCTGACGCACAAAATGCCTTGTCAATGTAAGAAGACGAAGTATGCATATAGGTATAGTTCGATTATGAGGCAAACTGTGATCAATAAATACATATTTTATTATGGAGAAACAGATATATATTCCAATTGCGGGGTGAACAGGTGAACATGTATTCATGAGTATATATAAAACGATTATGTGGAAAACAAATATATATCTATACTATCCGATTATGCGACCAACAGATTTATATTTCTGGATTACGGGGCAAACAAAAAAACAGAATACATAAAACGTTCATTTTAGATGTAACAGCCACTACATTTTACCACTGTGGCATGCTAAATCGATATTTTACTTTTCTGAACTAAATGACGTACATATTTTCCGCCTAGCATCTTTCCTTCTTATTCATCATTTTTTATAAATTTGCCATCACGTAACCAGTAGCCATTTTGCGTCGGACGTAACCATTTATCACGTGTTAGACAGTTTGGGACATAACCGATTCCGGTGGGTGGACAAATTGTGTCCCACTATTTAAATAAGCGCGAAACACGGCCGTTTCACGGGGATGGAGAATCCGTCAATACCGGCGTCATTATGTTTTCAGTAGTACACCGTGTGCCTTTATATCAAAAATTCAGTCGACAGTGATTCAACGTAAGATCTGAAGAGCCTGACCGCTCTTGGATGACTGGCAGACACTCACTCGACGATTACCTTGATCTAAGGCTTTCATGTAGTGATCAGACCCTTGGCCAATAATTTACTTCGTTCTGTATCTTTACAGCGACATAAAATGTCTGAACTGGTCGGCGATGGTTACCATTACCAGCATGGACTGTAGTTTCTGCCCACTAGGTGCTGATCTGTTATGCTAACAGACCACCCCCAGCATTTGCACAGAATTTGCCGATGCACAAGATTATGGCCAGGCGGGGGAAACCGTGGGAACTTATTAATTAGGCCCAGCTACTCCTTGAATATGGAAAGATAAGCGCATTTAACTCTGTGATCATCCATGCCATTGACAACACGCACATCGTGCTGCGAATGAGATGACTTACTTACAGTAACTGGATTATGTATAACCGGCCCAAACATGCCCCTGCAAGGTTGGAAACCTCGCACCGGAGCTTGCCGTTTGTTCCTCAACTTGCAATGATAGTGCCATATAGTTCAGTCTTTCGGAAATATCCCAGACACACAAGACCTGCACTGTCATGTGTGGATGCATAATAGACAGGAATGCTGGCGTGCACGAAGAGATAAGTGGTCAGAGTAGAAAATATAATAAAATGATACCAGTAGGGGAGCACCACCACGTTTAAAAGTAATTATCCATGGGTGCAAGATATGCATTACATTTGGCCGACCTGTTACGGTTTATCATGCAAGTTTCCAATTATATGTAGCGAGCATGTTGCTAGCCGTCATACTGGAGCAGGTCGTTGGCCGATGCGCTTATCAGGCTCTAGTTCGCATGGGGTACTCTTTTATTGTCCGTTTCACATTGCAGCGCGTATGAATCTCGTGGGAGGGCACTGCACTAAGATTGACATATCACATCCAAAACACACAAAATGATCGTCCGGACTGAGGTGCAGTCAAAGGATATAACCTGAAAAAAATCGAAGTGTGTGCACAAAATGGGGGAAGCCCGATTAAAGGACAGTTGAGGAGCAATGTTAAATGATAGACAGATAAGCCGGAATTGAAGATACGGGTGACGGACTTTCTGAAAAAGCGCTTCTTGATGGGAAGTAGGAATAAAATACTCAATAAATTTGCAGAAGTTTGCATCAACTCCCCTGGTTTGCATGGATGGCGAAAATGAGTGTCATTCTTGAATTTATAGACTGGCATAAAGAGAAAAGTGTATTTTGAGGGGGACAGCAATTTGGAAGTCAAACAAAATAGGAAGCTGGCTCTGGCGCAGCAGTCTGAAGCAAAAAGCTGGCTATCGGTTGATCAAAATTCAAAGAATTGATGGAAACCGAACTGCAGGCGAGGAGATCTTGGGGAGATTCACGGGAAGCCGTATTGATGAACACAATCAAAATTGCGGTTCATCGAATTCTAATGCAGCACATGTCAAAGGGAGTCCGACTAACGTCCACAGGAGTAATGGGCCAATTCATAAAAGTGCACGCAGACTGTGGGACAAGTGATGTGCCAACCACTGTGGCGCTAGTGTGTGGGGCTGAACGATTGGTGCACACCCAACCTGAAAAATGTCCTATGCAGGGGAATACAGGAGGTGCAAATCAAAACTTAGTTGCATCCGCACATCGTTTAAGCTAAAGTGCCCACCCCATGTGTGCCAGCCAAAATGCAGCATCTGAACGCGTCCCGCATGGAAGTGCTTAAAGCGGAAGTACATCAAGAATGAATACGTTTAATTAAAGGTAATGAAGGAGTATACGGGAAGCCATTTGTTATTGATAACTTTAGCCTTTGATCTGGATGTGCAGTGAAGTAGTCCAGCCGCATTGTTTGCCGGTGTGGCGATATAAAAACGTTATAGAATCATGATAGCATCATTCCCAGCGGTATTCTTGTGCTCGGCATTGATGTCAGGTTCAGTTAGCCATCCATCGAGTAGGTGCTGGGGACAGCCGCTTTATCGTCAGGTGGAAAACTAGTTTGAGACATTAGTGGAGCTCTGCGATATAAAACGGTTGACAGAAAAGCGGCCCAAATCATACACCACCGGTGAAAGAACTTCCAGCCTGATAAGTGCAGCAGCGGTGCGCCGCAAAATTAGTGGACGTAAGATCGCTGGACTAAAGATGCCAGAAGCATACCGTAAGGGGAGAGTAACCATATTATGTAGTTGTATGAGGAAATCGCAGGCAAAGTAAGCAGTGTCGTAGAGCTTAGGGGGAAGCAGAGGGCCCTATAGGACTATTTAACATAAGACTAACTAGAAGTAGAGAAACTATGTTGTACGGTGAACATGCATGAAGAGTTTGTGTGTAGTTGACCAACCTTAACAACAGATGTTGCATGATTTAATAAATAACAACTCATCGCTGTGCATGCAAACCCGCCGAAACAATGTCGAGACAGGTGAATAGATGACCAAAATCAATGGCATTTTACTGAGTTCGGGAAGGACGATGAATTACGGCACATTGGTGCAGTATTGTAAGCTAACTTGAGGTAAACCTATAGATTTGTGGAAAATACTGAAAAACGTAAGCGGATGACCGAATGAGATCGACATTGTGCTTATCAAGAAGCACAAGGAATGCCATCTTTGTCAACAAAAATCAGTGGTATGCAATTGAAATAGACCCCTTCGAAATCAAAAAAATCATAAAATTTCAAGTAAAATCACCGACAGAACACTGGTAGCAAGCCTCCGGCATGCTTCAGTCGGCGAATATGAAGCGTTGAGCAACATCAGGCGCCAAAGCTGCTGTTGTGGAACTATCCACAAAGAGTTAGGAAACCTCTTATATGGAGGTTGGTCAGTAATAACAAGTTCACTGAGACTTCCTGAGGGCCTAGCTAGAATGGAGCGGGAAACCAGGCGTGATTATGTTCAGTAGCTGATGATTCAGTTTGATTTTCTGGTGAATCATGTCAGATCGAGACGACGTACATACAACAGTGATAGCTCCCAACAATAAAGCAGGCGTACACTGAAGATGTGATTTCCGCCAGTTAGCTGAATGACAAGGCTGCATTAAAAGAATCATTGGAAAATCACGGTAATGCTCCCACGAATGAAACCCTTCAATTAGCCAATTTGTGTACCATGGCTCACAATGTATCGGCATTCCAAAAGAAGCAATACCTCTTTCAGAAATCGTTCATGTGGTGAGCAAAGGCTTGTCGGCCGCAAAATGCAGTGATGGATGACGAAGCCATGTCGTCTGACGATGAGTTTTGAAACAAAATTGAAAGCCATGTGCCCGGGGTGAGGGAATAAAACTTTACGATCAAAAGTGTTCCTCCCAGGTTCGCGTCCAAGTAGAGATGTAAAGGACACGCCCTGGCGATACCTAACGGGGAAGGAGTCATACCTCGTTGCCATGGCCTTCGATAGGTAATGGGATGTTGACGCTGCATATTAAATCATTGGAAAATCATTAAAAAAAATGGAAGCTTCTGCTCCACGATGAACCCTTTTATTGTGAGCCATAGGAAATTAGCAGAAGAATAGAAGTGAGCTAAGAAACACTCGGAGCAAAATAAAAGACCTCGCTAATGCACCAGAGATGGGTACCAAATCAAAACAGATATTATCTGCTAACTCTGCTCGCATAACTAAAGTGAGTCAGTAAAGAGGAAGAGGATTGAAGTTGGAACCATAAGTAGCTCATAAGCAGGGTCCCTTAGAAGCACAATCTAGTATGTTCAGCTTGGCTGCGACGAACAACCGACCAGGGAGTAAGTGTTGCCAACAGAACAAGGGTAAATATGGGCGGAATTTTGGAATCAAATGTTTCGTGAAATATGCCAGGATAGCAAAATCTGGTACAAACGTAGATAGATACATAATTGTGACAGTCAGCTAAGGTGATGCGATTGCGTAAACTTACTCTTCAGTGGGAGAGAGCAAGTGAAACAACGCCAGAAGTGTCCGTCTTAACCACGGGCTGTGATCAGGAGATTGTCTCAAGAGAGTGTCCTCGACGGTTGGTGTGTTTCGTTGGCATGGTTATCCAAAAGGAAAAGTGATGGTGTGGCCGGAAAATAGATTGGAATTCAAAATGTGGCACTTATCATAAGGGACCCAGCATCCCTCGAATATGAACCATGTCCCGGGGTAGCTCCAGTAACCTTTACCGAGTGACAGCGGGCCCACCATGTGCAGACGAATCTGCAGGCAGAGAAGGATTCCAATTTTAGCTCGCCGAATGCACGCCTTGGGTCATGCAAATGTATTACGGTTTCGTGCACTGCAAATGGGATCGTCCTAGAGGGAGACTGAAATGCATAAGAGGGTGGCACGAAAAAAAGGCCAATGCTCCCAACATTAAAACCAAAAAATTTAGTGAAAGATAGAATCCGTTGCTTTCCGGATCCTCCCGGGGTCGACTGATCTACGGTCCACTGGAGTGCACTGGATAAGTGAATGGAATCAATAGAGCAGTTGTTCACTCTCTGCATACGCTGTCACTCGTGGTTGATGTATTTTATGAAATAAATGACAGATTCAGAAACTTGGAGAAATGACTGATCAGCGCTGTTATCCAGCTGACTTCAGCGGAGGCAGTCATCACCAAGCTGGCTCTACTCTCCCATGTCATCGGACCATCGTCATGTCCCTCTTTACACGACCTTGCTAGGGCCAGTGGATTCATTTATTCAGTGTCTTCTGAATCACTTTGACGTATCCGGAACAGTGACACTCTTGCAATTTTTAGTATTCCAGACCGCCAACCACTGAATAAAGTTAAATAAAACATAATGGAGGCGTGTAACATGGATTACTATTCAGGTCGTGGTGTTTGCGACAAAGAAAAAAATCCAACAAAAATCCTACCCGCTCCTGATGCAACTCCAAGACAAAAACGTCGCCCGTGAATTCATGAGGAACAAAAATACCACTGCTGTAAACACCCTGTACAAAACTATAAGGATTGCGGGGATAAAACGTGGCTCCAACGTGAGGTACTTGGTCTCCAAAAAAGGAGCACCCCCGCCTCCTCAGCGTGCAAACAATTAAGTCCTCCTGCTATTCTCTTACAAAACTGAACACATTTTCACGATCACGAACCCTAAAACCTCTCTCTTAAACTTGAAGTTGACTTGCATAAGTCACTCTCCTGACCTCCGATTAAACCTCCATCTAAAAAATTGCATCTTGAACCATCGACGTCAGGGTGCAAACCTCCGCTGCATTCCTCTACAAGCCCCTCTTCGGAGTTCCAGCGGAAGTCTGCGAATGAGGCGATCGGTATGGTTAGAGCATCAAGTCTGCCTAATCTACCCGCCAGCCCTAAAGCTGGTCCTATTGTTCCTCTCACCCCTAGATTCCAACCCATCCAATACGCCCCAAAATCGTTACCAAAAGAGACGCTACCGTTGCTATCCACGCCCAAGAGTCCACAGCACGCACCCCATATTGCACAGCTAAGAAAATGTGGCCCAAATTTCAGCACAACTTCAGTAACTAAACCAACGACCCCTGAAATTTCATGCCCACTAAGATATCAAAGGCGGCTTAAAATCTTCAAGTCCTCTGGTTTCCACCTTTCACACCCCGAAACAGCCACCCAGTTTCCCCAACATGGACAACCATTTGGCCAAACTCGTATCTCCCTTCCACCTTCCAGGGACACTGCCGGGTACCAATCCATCACGCTGCACCTAGCCCCACGGCAAACTCAATGGATGCCAACCAACATAAAAAGAAACAAAGTGTATTTCAAACCCGGAAACCTGTGAACTATAGACCAAGTTTACTGGCTCCCTGTGATCATCGGTACCCTAACAAGTCTCCTACTTCACAACTATGTGCCGTTTTTGTCAAAATCCTTATCTAGCTAAACTACCTCCCTCTTGCCCTACCTCCCCCGTTTACAGCCCACCATACTCTGTCTATGCAACAGAATGTGGGATGGCAAACATGATCAAGTCGGAAATGTCCCCTCTGACTGAATGCATTGCAGACGGCTTATATTA